>JAAGNO010021616.1:88123-100140 GCA_033439905.1 Ceryle rudis
CCCAACACTGCAAGCTCACCACTGAACCATGTCCCTGAGCACCAGGTCCACATGTGAAATACAGAAAGTGCATTGTGGGCATTTGAATTGGCTTCTTTACACAGTTTTGACTCCTTGAATGAGATCTAATGTGAAGACAGGCTGAGATGCTCCTATTTGACCCTGCTTACTGGACCTGAAAGAAGGTAACAAACTGAGAGTTGGTCTCTTTTCCAAGTAATGGGTAATAGGATGAGAGGAAAATGGCCTCAACTTGCACATCCTCTGTTTAAATTGAATATTAGGAAAAATTTCTTTGCTGAAACAGACTGTCCAGGGAAGTGATGGAGTCAGCAACCTTGGAGGTATTTAAAAGGCATGTAGGTGTGGCACTTAGGGACATGGCTTAGTGGTGGACTTAGCAGTGTTAGGTTAATGGTTGGACTCGATGATCTTAAGGGTCTCTTTTCCAACCTAAATGATTCTATGATTCTATTCTATGATTCTATGACATTGTGCCATGACTTTGCTACTGAGGGCTGGCTCAGTTCTGGAAAGTCAAACCTTGAACTCTAATACTCAAGCTCTAAAGAAATGAAAAAAAATATATGCTAATACAATATATTTTACAGCAGTTCTTGGAATATGAGAGCTTAGAAGCATGGTAGTCTGCCTGGAGGCCAGGAGCCCTTTTAGTTCAAATAATATAATTAATACTGTGCATTTCGCTTGGTCTCTGGGCATTGCTCTGGCTGTTTATCATGAGAAGAATAACACTGTCTCTTTTGACCAAGCCCAAATCATCCAATATTTTACAGGCTAAGACCAACACCTCAGTTTCTAAGTGGAAGGTAAATGGCAAGCAGCGAGGACTGTGGATTTCTAATCTTACTGTGTTCCCAGTGAACCACTACATTTAATAATCAAGCTGCATTCTGCCTTTGCTCCAGTGCCTGAGAATTCCCAGAGCAGGGCCCCATGTGAAGCATATTTCAGCAACCTTACAATTTAGTTAAACTGGTGGAGGAGCTGGTCAGTTAAAAAAAACCAAAGCAACACCCACAACACATATAGCTGTATAAGATTTGGATGTTAAGGATTGGATTAGAATTTACAACAGCTAAGACTCTTCAATACATTTGCATATATTATGTAAATGTCCTTGAAAATATATTGACATATATTAAACATGTGAACTCTGTAATTTGGGGTACCATCTCTTACACCAGGGGAGTTTCTGTGTGGAAGCTGGTTAAGTTTAGCTTGAAAATGTGCATGGTAAATGTTTATATAATTAGCCAGACACACAAACTGTAAGGCTAATTATTTGAATTGATTAATTTCAGTTTGTCGACCAATTCTTAGAGTAATTGCTTGACAAATCTTAATTGATTAGTTTACTTTTTTTTGAAAGCATTATTAAAGCTACCATTCCCTGGGGAGTTCTTCATTTCCAAGAGAAATATATATCATACACAGCTAATGTCCCAGGCACTGTCACAGTACACGCTGCTCAGTGACGAAGTGCTGCTGGACAAAGGAGGCTTTCTCACCAGACAGTGTCAGAGGTGTTCAGGTGAACGGTGTGGAAAACAGCTGCTTCTGCACTGAGTTATTCTCAAACATCCAAGTGCCCATCTGGGCCTGGAAATGACTGAGCAAAGAGCAGGAGCTGATGTTGCACGGTTATGTGTGCAGAGGATGTGGTGGTAGGGAAGGCAAAAGCTGTGTTTTCTGCGTAGGAGCAGCCTGAGCTGCATAACTTTACTTAAAATGTAAGGTTGCGGGGAGCTTCACCAAGGAAACAATACATTTCCCAGCAAACTCAACAGGAAAATATTCAAATTATTTCAGTGGTGGTAGCATTTTGCCTGAAATGTTTTGGTCATGGCTGCATGTCTTTATAGAATAAGGCTGCATATCTGCTCCATGAGTATTTGTGTGTGTGTTTGTACATACACTAGCTAAAACTTCCAGAGGCATAATATTGATGTTTCTGGTTTACATTTTCTGTGGTCATATTACTTCCAAGATATTTTTTTCTTTAAATGAATTGTTCTAAAAATAAAGAACTCAAAAGCCAGTGCTACACAGGAAGGTTCATGCTTTGTTCACAGTGGTTTTATTGTTTGTGAGGTTGGCTTCTGGATTAAAAGTTGTGAACTTGTTAATTTAATTCACTCCTACCAAAGTGAAACACTGTTGTCTCAAATGTGAAGGCCTTATAAAAAAAAAGGAAATTAACATTAGGGAATAAATATATTTCTTTTTCAGTTCTTGGAAGTATCAGAATATTTTTTGCTGAAAACCAGGGAGAAAAAATCAATCATCTGAGGCAAGTAGCAAGCATGAAATGCTTTAGCTCAAGTGGATAAAATGAGATATAAGCAACTGAAAACAGAGACTTATCATGGGATACGTTAAGCAACCTTATCTCTCTGTGTTGCTAGCAGCTCCATCTGTTGTACACGGTAAAAATACTGAATCCAGAAAAGCAAACACAGCAACAATCAACCTTATTTATTGAAATAAAGATGCATAAAACAACACTCCTATATCAAAATGTCCTAGAGGAAGAAAACCAATCTCACCAGGCAAAGTTTTCCAGTACTGAAAGAACTATGAGGGAAAATTGCTGGAGGCAAAGAGCTGCTGTTTTGTAGGAAGTGATACACCCTGAGATACAGAGGGCAGAAGGATTTCTAACACAACAGAGGATTTCTATAAAATATTCCAGTTTGCATTTTCTATGGCAGAGACCCTGGCGATTATATTCTCTTTTCTTTAAATGAGCTGTTTTGAATGTATACTGGTCGAAGCGATTTGCCCTTTCCCTAGGAGATTTTAAAGTGGGAATCTATTTTGATGGTTAATCATTAAATGGAGTCCTTTCCATTTTCAGGAACAGAACATTTCCTAAAAGAAATGGTGACTGAAATGAAATGCTATTTATTCAAACAACTTTGGCTTGTAAATAAGCTGACAGCTATGCAAGCAATGACACATGTGGATCAGGTACCATCTAAATAAGCAACTGGAACCATTTGGTTGCAAATGGTGAACTGGCACCAACAGCACCTTAGCAAACAGGCGACTGCTTCTGTGCAGGATGTTATCTTCTGAGTTATCTAAAGTATGTTTTCTGCTGTACTTGTTGCAGATGACTATTTTTTTTTGTTCTCTGCATTCCTAGACAACTTACCCAAATTGGAACTCCACTTATGATGCCAATGATCATAAGAAAATATATTTTTTTCTTAGCTGAAGCGAATTTTGTGGTTTTTTTTTTTTGTAGAAATATACACCCAAATGTATGTGACTTAAGTGTATGTAGGACTAGTGCTCTCATGTCAATGTTTGTATCCTTGTCCAGAAAGTTTTTAACAAGAGTTCTTGAAATGATCTGAGTTCCCCTATAACACACCAGAATATGCTGAATTACTCAGCTGCATCACCAAGTGTGGCTGGTGTGTGTGGATAGGTATGTGTTTGTGTGCGTAGGGAGCAATTCCTATTAAATTAAAAACAGGAAATAACAAGGGTTGAGGCTCTGCTCCACCAAACAGCTGACTAACCCTGATAACCCGGGTCATGACCCTATGAAGTTTCAACGTAGAACCAAAGTGTAATCTCACAACTGAGTATCAGCTCCCCACACATGTGGGATGTGTCTCTGAAGACTCCCTGCACTTCCTCTAGCCTTCTGGCACTGGCCCATGGTCATTATGCAAAGGCCTCAAATATCATGTTGCAACTGAGCTCCACCTAATTTCCCTGTGATGTGATCCCAGTTTGAAGCGGCTCTAAAGCTACCTCAGTGCTCATAAACAAAACAGCATCATGGCTCAGTCCTGCAGATACCCACACTGTTAAATGATTAGCATGCTCTTCAGCATGGTTTTGGCCCACATCAATTGGTGGTCACCCACAGATTGCTCTGTCACAGTGTGACGCCAGCACAGAGCAGCTGTTGTCAGACTGAATATCTTGTGCTGGGGCCAGGGGCTTGGAGTGGGGGAATTAGCTGTATGATATAACCTTCGTAATACAACTTGATCCACTTACTAGGGTCAGGCATTGGGCCCTAGCCTGTGTTATTTAGAGACACAGTCTGAAAGGTGCGAGGCCACCTTTTTTACATGGAGCTTCTGTATCACTAAGGCTTGAAATTTTAAAACCCACTTTAAACAGGAAAGTTGGGGGTTTGGTCCCATGATATTACTTCACCTCACCAGCATGAATAAATCCAAATGAACTCTTACCTTCCATCACATCAACACTTAGGCTGTGCTCACTCCTGTCATAGTTCAAGGAACTGTTCTGTATTTTGGCATGAACACAACTAATGAACTAGATTTGTTGCCAGGCTTTCATTAATCATTTTTGGCTTTAGGAAGACACTGGGAAATGTGAATGTGACAGGTTGCTCAAAAAGTCTTTATGCTCATAGACTGTTCATGTCAAGTATTGTGGTTGGTCTCTGGCAGCAAAGATCTGCCTGAGCTTGCACAGGTCATAGAAGTTGTTGAAACTATCACCTATTCTCCTCATTACAAATGTGAAAGCACATTTTTCTCATGTCTGCCTGGTATGCCTGAGCTCTACAGAGAACCCTGCTGCCTTGGCTTTAAGAGTTTGGATTATTTGCTTTGAATGTTGGTTCGTTGTTGTGGGTTTTTTTCACAGTTATTGATGCCTGCTCACCATAAAAGAGTGAATCAAGTTTTTCTTTGTGATTGCTACTACATGTAAATCTTCCAGGTGTTCATTTGATTGAATGGATCCCATAATTTCTGCCCTCACCTATGTGTAGCCACTCCAGTTTTGTAGGGATTGGTTTAAACTCGCCCTCTGCATCCATCAGAGGGAAATGTTCCTTCAGCTGTTGATGAACATGTGGTCATAATTAAATCTAAGTAATTTGTCTGTGGTGGGAGTGAGGCAGGCAGAGAACTAATGCTTGTGACTTTGCCCCCTTGTTGAATTTCTAGTGAGGTGTCTGAGGAGAAACATCGCCAGTGCTCAGAAGTGCACAGGATCCTATCTGTCTGTGATGAGGATAACCTCAACTCAGGTAAAATTTTAATGAATCTTCCCTGTTTCACTGGAAAATTTCAGGTTCTTATGATACCCCAGTGGTATGAACCTCAGCTTTTGCACAGGCAGGCTCCCTCGCCCCAGTTATCACATCCACCAAACTACATTTTCAGAATTTTTGGCATTTACCTTCCATTTCCAGGAAACTTTAAATCTGGGAATTGCAATATTTATCAGATTTGTGGGCTTGTACCTTTGTAATTCTCACAGAGGTGGATGGTCTTCAGTTACTCTGCTCATAAACTCTCCAGGCTTTGTTCATGGAAAAGGTTTATAAATCGGTTTCTTCCTCTTCCACTGGATTTAGCTTTAATTCCTTAAGGATACCATTAACAGATTCAGTATGATTTTGGCTTTTCTGTTGCGTTGGGATGAACACCAACACATCTGCATGGATAGCTTCTATGTAGGTAGGAACAAGCCTGTCTCTATAGGTGCCTGATTCAGCTTGGTGCTGCTGATGCAAATGTTTTAGAGCCTCCATTAGCCTAATTAGTTCCACCACTGCTTTGCTGTTTGTGGTTGTTTTTATTTATAATATAGGGTACACTGACCCCTCTGTCTTTCCTCCTCATAAAAAACATAGAATTTTTTGCTTTCCTGGTGTTCCCTGAGGGTGGAGACCACCATTAAGGCAGATAGATGTTAGTTTAGCATCTACCATGTATCGTCCTGCTCTTGATATTGATGTGATAATTGTAGATAATTCACATCTACAAGTTCATATAAAATGAACTGTTGCACTAGAGACAGAAGAACCCAGGGCAGCACTCATGATCTTCAGAGCTGGTTTTATGTTTTGCTTTGTTTACTGAGTCAGTTTGTGCGTCCCTGAATTCCAGCTGCTGCTCCTGTCATTGCTAATCCAATATCTTCTACACAAGTTCTGTTCCTCTCTGTCACATAAATTCTTTCAAGTCTTTCATCACTAATATTGTACAGCTGCACTGAAGTATGGCCTCCAAGACATTCTAAATAAACGTTCATTTTGCCTTTTAGCTGTGGTATTAATCTACTGTTTAACTTCCTTATTCTATTATGAAATTTGAAGATGTCTACAATGCTGCCTAGCTTTGGGCATGAAGTGCTCTGCTGAGATCTTTTACAGGTCTTGTAGATGGATGGTTCCTGGTTTCTGAGATTGCAACAAGGCACTTCATAGGGCGTTAACTTTTACTGCCACAGATAGTGAGGAAAATTGCTTTCTGTTTATCTTTATCTATAATCTTATTTGAGAGAAAATAGTGGCTCAACCTTTTTAACCTTCTGAACCTCTGTATGCTTTCAGACAGCTGCTATGTTTCAGTGTCTTTCTTTTTTCTAATCAACCTGTTCATGAAGTGTTATCTTCTGTTCCCAAAAAGAATTTCATTCCTGAGATTACTGGGACTGAATGCAAAACAGATAATATTTAATCTCCGTCTGTATGAGTAACGGAGTGTTCATCTATCACTGGTTGAAGTGAGTGCTGGATTTGCAACATGAAGGTTTCTTTTAAACAATGGATCTAGTCTGGGGAATGTGAAATACCTGTTATTTTCTTTTCACTCTGAACTTATTCTTGGGCTCATGGTAAGTCAATCAACTTCACAGATTGAATGATGGAAGTACTAGTAAAAATGCAAAAAATAAAGCATTGCTGCTCTTATACAGAATTTATAGTAGGCTATAGTTAGGCTAATCTTTTTTAGTGTCCATCTTTTGTTGCCCTGTTTTGTCACTCTGTTTATATAGTTATACCTAAAATGTTAACTACTGCTGCACCGTGCTACTGTGGCTTGTGTACATCATGATATATCAGAGACCAGGTGCTCTACAGATGTAGATCAAGAGAGATTCAGTGACATCTACAGAGCAGTATTGGTTTATTAATCAATATATCAACAGGAGATCTGTCACTTTATATGTAGAGGTACATTCCCACATAAAAGAACTATAGATAACTGTACATATCCTATATATCTATGGTCATTGAGTTGTCAGGCTCCTTACACTTGAAAAGGAGAGTTAATAGATGAGGTATGATGAGCATCCAGGTGAGTACATGGAATAGTGCTTTTATTTTACAATTGACAGCACAGATCAATGAATTTAACCAAGACTCCACTCCACAAAAAGTTATATTATAAATATTATATTGTATAAATTATATCATGCACACACAAATATGTCTTTAGAGTGATGGTGTGCATACATGTACATATATGCTATGCAATATATACATAATATCTATTAGAGTATCAGCTTCCAGTACAGCAGAACTGGGAATATAAACAGGAGCAGGAAAATGTGTGAAAACAGCTGTCTCCGAAGAATCCATTGCCTCTCCTGACTGCAGATTGCCAGTGTTTCCTAGAGACTGCACAAGCTACAAGGTTGTGCATTATTAAAGAGGAAGGCACATAAATCCCTTGTGAGGATTCAACGCAAATGTGCTGTTTAAAGAGAGAGGTTGATGATGCCTATGCTTAACTGTGTTATAGAACTGTGCATGTGTTGAAATCTGGCACTTCTTGGTGCCAGCACAGTACACGCACTGAGCAGCCATTTGATGCCTCAAAAATTCTGTGGCAAGATCCTTCATTCAATTTAATGCTTCACCTTGCCAGGATATTTGCAAGGCATTTCATGTGAAATGCAATGTGCTGTTCATCGAATTATAGAATCAGAGAATGGTAGGGGTTGGAAGGGACCTCTGGAGAAACTATCAGCCTGCTCTACCAATCCTCCACTGTCCATATTTATTGGAGGTTGTCAGCTATAATGTAGAATACATGACAAAAATACTATAAGAATCTTGATCATCCACACAAAGCAAATAGTCACTTGAGCTGCTAGGAGTCTTTAGCATTTGCTATATGCAAGGATATTCACTGTACCCCCCTTAAGGAATATCTGAAGGTGGAGGAGGTGAAATTGGGGCACCAAATTTAAAGATGCCCAGCTAAGCATGCTTGTCACAGCCTGCTACAGCCACGGCTATAGCTTATCAGCCCTCTTTTATGGTGCTGTTTAACATGATTCTGAGAAAAATGCTTAGCCATTTTGGGTCTGCCAGAACCCAAACTTTACTTTCAGCGCTGAGAAATTTCTTGACTTACGGGATCTGTTTGTGGCTAGTGTCATCGGTCGTGATGTGCAGGTACAGTTATAAAGATGTTTTCTGCCTGGCCGTTACCAAGACAGTGGTTCTGCTGACTAATCTGTGAGTTTCTGGAGTTGATTTTTTTTTTTTTTTTTACATGTTCTGCTTGGAGATTAAGCCAAGCAGAATGACAGCCCTTGATCTGCTCTTTGTTCAACATGAGGGAGGTAAATTAACACAGACGTGGGTGGAAGAATCAAGAACTGAAGTCTAAATCTAGAGAAAAGGTAGGCTTTGAGATGGGCTGATAGCAAGTGATACGACAGGTTATGAGCAGTTACAGAAGGCAGATGAAGTAGCACAAAAAAGACCATATCACATAGGTTGGTGAGCACCTACATTTTTTTATTTTGGCTTATAACCACCCCTTGCTGCTGCCTTGCTGGATATCTCAGAACAGACATCCCGTTCTCTATCTCCACTACTAGATTTGATGTCTTAAAGCTGCCGAGCAGCACTATATGTAATACCATGTTCATGTGCTGGACTAAAGATCTGCATACCCGCTCAAAACTGTCTTACCTTCAGATAGAGAAGAAAAAAAGTTCATCAACGCTGTAAAGGTGCTAAGGGACTGCAAGGATAAATTATTATCAATAAAGTGAAAGTGGATCAAGTCTAGACAAACTGAAATACTCCAGCAAAGAGTTTGAAACATTAATAAAGACAGAGGAAAATGCATGAAACAAGCTTTATGGAGTGAGGGAGTTAACAGAGAAGTAACTCACTAGTGACACAAAGATAAGCCACTTAGGCTGTCAGGTCATGATGTATTCATCCAGCCATCTCATCTTAGATATGCTCAGTAAACCTTTACCTTCTTAGAGCTATTACCATCTATGCAATCTGTTTTAGCTGGTTTTTCAGCTCCTCTTAATTTCAGAGTAGTCAAGGGAGAAGAGTCTACTCCAGTCTGTGACCTGGTTGTTTGTTTTGTAGCTAGGGGTCACCTTTATACCTAAACAGCATCCTTATCAAGCTAAATACTCCTTTTTTTTTTTTTTTCTTCAGGCATCAAAGCTCTGGCATGAAAAGACAACCTGAGTTCAAAGGTCACATTGAGAAGAATGACATAATAGGCAGCATACGAGCAGGAAAAATATGTAGTATTGACTTTTTTCCCATGAGTAGAGCCCCATTTTGTTTATGGTCACTGGAAGTAACCAGCACCACTCAGTGGTAATAGTAGTGATGACTCTTCAAACATTCAAGCACAGCTACTAGAGTGTAAATCTAAGTACACACACCAAGGTGATAATTGTTGTAGTGTTTATAGGCTTCTTTAGTAGATAGAGGCTTACCCTGCAGTAAAACAAAGGGAATATATACTCACTTAATAACCTAGTGCTGTCTCCTGTTGGAGTATATTAAAAGGATGATGAGAACTGCAACTACAATTAGTGGCAATAGTATCTGCCTACTCTCTGATATTTACTCTTCATTCTTTAGGTGACTCTCTGAATGGAGGATTGGACGTAATCTCTCAGACCAAGCAGTTGTATTTGTATGAAAGGGTGAGTGGGTTGATTATAGCCAGTGCTTTTGTGGCTTTCTTGTATTCTGGACCTCTGTTATACTCACCCAGTGACAGCAGATGCAGTCAGGGCTGCTTAAAAATCACTGGCTGCCACATGAAAACTAGGGTCTGTGCTCAGCATGTGAAGCTGACACATCAGGGATATGTATGTCACTTAAAATTTGGTGCTCCCTTTTAGTCAGCCTGCTTTGGATTTTGAATTAGACCATGAGGGGAAGACAGCAATCACTCTAATATAATATTAACCACTCTTATTGGGATAAAATGTTGTGCACCTACAGAGCTTTTTACTCAAGAATCTCAGCCATCACCAGGAATTCCTTTAAAATCTGTGAGCTACATTAGGTAACTGGATAAGCATTTGCAATAAGATAAGCCCTGCATTGTTGATGTTCATGGTATTTATTATGTGGGGAAGAACTGCAGATGCAGAGTTTACCTGTTTATCTCTGGTTATAGCTAGTAATCTTGAAAGATCATGGAACTCAGTGATAGCAGTCACACTATGATAACTGTAATGTCACTACAAGGTTAAATGTTTTATTTTTATCTGACTGAGATGGAGTAGCTCCAGCCCAAGCTTGTCTGTAACTAGCATTCAGTAGGATATATATTTAATTTCTGTCCTAATTCTTGCAGTGACCTCCAAGCAAGAGTCAAAATATTGTTCTCCTGCATGTGGGAGGCCAAGACTTCTTCCCTGAGCCCTAAGCAGGGTGCATATGGCTCAGTAACGTTCATGCATTTTACATTAGTAACAGCAGAGTTTTGTTTCCCCACCGTGCTCAGAACAGAGCTGAAATGCAGCCACCTGAGGTCAGAGAGGTCTGACGTGCCAGGGCACAGCCCAGCCTGGAGGAATAGATCTGTCTGGTCTAAAGGCACTGCAGAAGAAAACCCCATGCAAAATGGTCCTATGGGGGCATACAGGGAGATCCAAATGCTGATCAAGAGAAGCTCTGACTGGTCCCTCAGCTGGTCTGTGCAGGGCCGAGGTCTTGGGAGCTGTGCTAATTTACCTGAGCTGAAGTTGTGACTACATATCTCCCAGGTATGATATTTAGTTTGCTGCACCATGTATTAACTCTTTAACTTCCATCTTCTATTTAACGCCATATAAATATTATTCTTACATGCTTTATCCTCAAAGCCTTACTCTGATAGGAAGTAAATCAGTCTAAGTCAGAAGAAATTCCTTTATGCAACATAGTTGTAAAAACAGTAAAAGAATAGAATTGTAATTTGTTCTGTCAATCATCTATGCTTGAATTTATCCCACATAAGTATGGGTGAGGGTCCTGGGTTCAGAGTGTGACTTGCTCAGGACTGGTAACACATGCACACAAGCTTGTAAACAGATGTAAATGTGTGTGTAATGTATATACTCACAGAAACGTGTGTATACACATACACATTTTTTCTTGTGTGTGTTTCTGTGTGTCTGTGTATACATATATATTTAGAGAGAAAGAGAGAGGAGAGAAAGAGAGAGGAGAGAAAGAGATTGAGTACATAAGAGAAAATAATTTTTTCCTAACAACTGAAATGCCCTCTGGATGTGCTCGCCTCTCTTTACTAAATACAGAAGAAACCTAAGGAGACTGAAAAAATGTTTTTTTTAAATAATAAATTTCCTAGCTTGTGCTACTAATACCATTGTAACTTATTACACTGAAAGGTATTTGGAATTTAATTAACTTGGCTTTTAATCCTGATTGTTTGCTTTTTTCTTTCTTCCACTGTGAGCAACCAAAATGAACTGTGTACTTTCACCTTTATTACCAATCAGTGTCCAATCACTTTCACTTTTACGTTCTCAGACACGTACACAGTGCTGCTGTTTGAGAATGCAGACATTTCTCCTGAAGTCAACAACTTTTTCTCTTAGAAGAAATAAATGAATAAATAAAAATTCAGGGAACTTTTTTGCTTTGTAAAATAAAATATTTCATACCATCTTTGCTGATCACAGTTCAAATTATTCCAGTTCAATTCTGCCTTTTAAATTTGTTGCTTAAGATATTCCTGGACTTAATCAGGGGATATGCTAGTCAGAAGTCCGCACAGAACATGCCATGCCCACGAAAATGGTTCTTATGACTGTGGCTCAGTGCTGCAAGTCTGAGTCAAACAAGCAAAGTTCCAAACCTCCTTTCAACTCCAGTGAGTCCAGACTAGTTTTTGCAGAAGAAGATGTCTTGACTGTCCACAACAGGCACAGTGACCCTGAGTACACAACAGGGCACATTCTAAATGCTT
>JAAGNO010021616.1:100240-114103 GCA_033439905.1 Ceryle rudis
TGCAGAAGAAGATGTCTTGACTGTCCACAACAGGCACAGTGACCCTGAGTACACAACAGGGCACATTCTAAATGCTTTTTCTACTTCAATTGTTAACATTTTCTTCTCTTAATTTAAAGCCTGCATCAGCTGCTGCTTCAAGAAGGAGGAACATTTCCTTATTCTGGCAATGGGAGCTGTTGTTTAAAATGGGAAGACTGTATTGGTAAAAGATTGCCTAAACCAATGGCAGTGTCTACCTGTTGACAAAGCTGTTGTGGTACTACAGTTCTTTAGAACAGGAAAAGCATGATTGTATTTAGTGACTAATTGACAGATGATAATAAAGGGTTTTAGTCATCCCCTTTACCTGGTCCCTTAAGCAGGGAAGTATCTCTGAGGGCTACCTAAAACCATAGAAGTTCAATGCAAGAGGCTGAAGAAAGCACTTACCTCTGCTTCTTATTCATAGCACTCGGCTTGTTCTTCAGAGCCTGGCATGTTTCTGAAAATACCTATTGATGTGCATTTCGGTTCTGTTGAGTTCTAGCCAGGTAAATTGTGTTGAATTTTATAACTGTTAATGCTCAAGTGAGACAGCCCAATTTCTCCCAAATCTGAGTGCTAGAATTGCTTCTTGGTCTCACATCAACATATAAGTAACTTCTATGTACAAATGGCACAGTGCTGCTCACATTATCTGTGGTGACACTTCTGTGCAGCCACTGTCCTGTTGTGGAGTACACTTCTTCAAAGCCAAATTTTATTTCTGTGTACAATTCTGCCTCTTACCTGCTCCCCATTCCACTTTCACATCTGCAGATGCTCCTTCTGCCAAGAACTTCAAAATTGCACTGGATTTAGTTTACATCACTATAGAATCTTTGACACAAAGAAGTGAAATACTGAGTGCTGCTATCAAGAAGTAATTGTATGTTCCAAGTGCCCTTTCCTTGTAGGGGTATCTTCCCTTTATCCTCGATTAGAACATGTTTGGCTGTGCTGTATTTTTGTTTCCCCATCAGAGATGCTGAGGTGTACTTTACTGTGTGAGCAGAAATCCTACTCAGTATTATTTGAAAAATGCTGTTTGTTAACTAAACAGTTTGTACTGGTTAACACAGAGTCTAAAAGGATTTTTTGAAAATTTATCTAAGGCAAAAATGGCTGCTTTAGATCAATGTCCAGATCAGAAACTTCATTCATGTTGCTTTTATGTACTAGGAATAATGACTCATATTCTCTATCTCCATTTCTTTGCGTGCACCTCAGTGGGATGGCTCATTTGCAGCCAAAAGAGTACAAAGACCAATGAATGGCAAATTAAATTCTTGCAATTCAGTTTCAACATCCATTACTCAAATTTGCAAAACATTTTTGCTAACACAATGCTTTAAATTCTACAATATCTATTTCAGCCCATTTGTAGGTGGGCTTCTCTATTAAATCACAAAGGCCCAGTATCCTATAATAATGGTCCTAAGAGGGGCAGGGAAATTACTGTGATTTCCCTCCTTGAAAAAATGGTCAAAACCATCCACAAATTCAGAACACGTTTCTGTTAAAATACCAAATCTTCTCTTTTTTATTCGAGAGGTCTGTTTCCCATGTTAACATTACACATCACTTATTGGCATTACAGTTCTTGTTTTTCAGGAGCTACATAATATTACAGTTTAAAAATATGAACAACAAGCTTTGTATAAATTTATTAAATTCTTTCTAGAATTATATTTCATAATGCATTATGATCCATCCATGCAACATTCCGGCCTGCCACATTAGCACATGGGCAGAGCTGCCAGGCTGCTGGGACTGTGCTTCCTCAGTCTGCTTCCTTACACTTCAAATGTTGACATTGCTTTAACCTTCATGCTTCTGCAAAGGGATTTGAAACCTCTCGCATCCTCCACAATCACATCATGTCAACACACTGAAGTCTTTGGTTTTCTGGTTACCAAGCTAATGGAAGAGGAGAGGGAGTGAAGAGTGGGTGAATGAGCCCTCTACTCAGATTTGAGCAGGGAAGAGGAAATTGCCTTGCCCTGGGAAGAGTTAATCCTGCCTAGCCCAGCCTAGCCTGGCTGGCTGCCTCACGGTGACTTCCCATGCACGACTGAAAAGCTTGACACCACTGTTTGCTTAGGGTTGTGGCCAAAAGCAGTTGCACCCTGTCAGGAGCTGCAGCCTTCCTTGGTGTGGGCTCTCTGTGCAGCCTCCAGGGATCAACAGGTAGCACAATGCTCAGGGGAACAACAGCAAACACAGATGGGGCTTTATAACTTTATAATTCATTTACAGACTTTTGATTTAGGAGCATTTTTTAAAGGCATAGGCTTACAAAGGAGCAGTAACTTCTGCAGAGTGTCAAAGGACGTTCTTTCAGGCGCACTTCCCTCTTACAAATTTTCCATCAGGTTGGTATTTACTTAGCTCTGAAATTTGTTTTGCTGTAATGAAGTGGAAAAATTAAATTTGCCGAAAATGAAGCACTTCCAGGCCTATCCACATTTTTAAGTAAGAACTTGATACTGTAAAGCCACTGGCTCCACTACTGCTGTTGTATTTTATCTTTATGTGCACGTTTCAGTGTTTGCAAAGCCGAATTCTCTGTCTGCAAGTGGCCTGTTTTTCAAAGGCATGCTGTGGAGACCAAGGTTGAAAACTAAATCGCTTCACAGCAGTCTGCAAGTCTGCTTCTTTCTTCAGAAGTTGTAACTGTGTCTAAGCAGAAAGCAACAGTTCTCCTATCTGTAAATAATGGGCTTGGGTGAAATAGCTTGAATACCTGAAAAAATCCTTCTTTAAAACAGAGAAGGAATTTCTGGTTCTGGGCCCTAGCCTGGAATACTTCAGGGCTGGATTAGTATGCAGGAAGTAAAGAAATGAAAAGGGGACTCGTGGCTTTAAAATGTCATTGCAGAAACATGCATGCATATTCTCTCAGGCCCTGCCTGGTGGTTCCGTAATGCATCAGGCAATGATAATGATACAATTTCATAGCTCCACTAATCCCAGGGGATGTACAAAATGCTTGACAAACTGATGTTCTGTATAAGCAATAGGCTGGGCCTTTCCTTCTCATCTGTAGAGGGATGGAAGAGATTACAGTACAAATATAGCAAAATGTGTCTTGTAAGCTCTTAGGAAAGTGGAAGAATAATATATTCTGTTCGATGAGCACATTAACATTTGTATTAATAAAGAAATTCAGACAACTTTACACTTAATTAGTAGACAAGCTAGAATTTTTCCATTTTGTTTTGAGGGAAGCAGAGTAGTGTAAGAGGAAACAGGAATCACCTAGAAGACACATAAGCCATTTGTGTGCATAAACCCCTGATTCAGAAGAGAATATGGAGGTCTCTGATCTCATTATATGGAAGAGAGAGAAAGATCCAGCCATGGCATACTTCATTTATGAACCTTGTTGTTGCGCTCTATTTTCCCCTACTTGTTGTCATTGCTTTTTGCAGTTTGCTTATGATTTTGTCAGTAGATGTGATCCTAATTTATTAAATGAAACCATGTTAGAATAATGTAACAAGTTTCCCCGTTAAGGCATGACAATGTCTGAGCAGTGGATTTTATTTTGGTGGGAAGTTGACGTCTAGAAAACTGAGCATTGTTTCTGGTTGAAGTCTCTAAAGATGGAATGGCTTTGCAAAGGCCTCATTTGGGTGATTTGATTCATTCTGAGAGAAGTCTGTCATTTTTCGTAGATGAGGAACTCTGTCAGACCAGGTGTATCATTTGCCTGCCTAACATGGGGCTCACAAAGTACTCTCCTGCAACGAAAATGACCAAATTCAGTTACCTTCTTGATTTGTATGAGAAAAAGCTTAATTTTTAGTGCAGTGTAAAGTTACATGTTACCAGGTTCAAAGTAGTGTTCACCACCTTAATACATTGAGATATGTCAGCTGCTTAAAGACAAGAACAAAAGGTTATTTAATAGGCCATCAAAAGCTTGCAGAAAACTTCTTTCAACCCCTTACCATTTCTGGAACAAAGCATCCCAAAAGGCCAAGAAAGGACATCTTGTGCTTTGAAGATCTTGACACAGATGACACAGCTGCTTTGCAATGCTATCATTGTTTCCCTGTAGTATATTTCTGCAAGTACGTTGAAGAGGTTTTTTTAATCTCAATGACAATTTCTTGTGTGAAGAAAAGAACTCCAACTCTTATAGTGTTTTTCATGGTCATCTCAACTACAGTCTATGCCAGGAGTATGAAGCAGCAGCTAACAAACATCTCTGTATCACACAGGAAGGGTGCAGATGTGGCATGCTAGCACAGATCCTCATGCCCAAGGAATGGTACGTGTGAAGGAACCTGCAAGACTGTGAGGCTGAGTGCTCAGTTCAGCAGTGAGGGAGGTAAGTGCTTGTGCTGGATGGTGATTCCTCATCTAGCCCTCTCCTGATAGCAGGGCTGAAATCCCTGGTAGAGCACACACAGAACAGCAGCTCCACTTGTCAGAGTGCTTAGCCTCATACCTCTTAGGAATCAGGCTAAAATATTCATCACGGGAGCACCTGTGACAGTTTTAATGTCATGGTTTATTCGAGGTCTATCAGATGGCAATGGACCAGATGCTGTGGGCATCAGCAGCATTTATAGACTGTTCATCAATGTTATGGATTTATATCTCCTCCAAGTTCTGCTACCAATTGTATTCCCAGTTAAATGGGTCAGACAAGGAAGTACACTCACTAAAGGAACTGTAGTTTCCTAAACTTCAGAAACTTTACTTTCAGAGGAAAAATTCTACATTGATTTGATGTGGTACAAGAAGGTGGCAGAGAGGACTAGATGCTTTAAAGCAAGACCAGTTTGACTCAGAAGGGCTGTGTGCTGCAGATTCAAGACTTGTATAGGTGAAAAAGCCTAGAGAACAACAATGAAATATTCTTGTTCTCCATGTAGTTGTTAAAGGTGTATAGAGTAAGACATTTTGATAATCTTTATTATTTGAAGAATCATTTTTTTCATAATGCCTATATTCCAACAATGCTACTGTTCCAATAGCTCTGTCAGAGCTACTGAGCTGTGAATTAACTCTGCAGTTGCCCCAAGAGAAGCTGTTGAGCTAAAGCTAAGCCTATGGATAGACCTTTTCAAGCTGCAGATACCATCAGCTCAGGGGAGAGGAAGTGACTGGAAAAGGAGGCTAAGGGAGACCTAATAATGATTCCCTGAGGAAAACTGCTGGTCAGAGTAATTAGCTATGAATCTAGAAAAAAGCCATAACTGAAAGGAGAACAGAGGGTTTATTTTAGTTCCTCACTGTCTGGGAGCACTTTGGATGGGAGATAAAGGAATGCTTTTGCTCTCTAAGCCAACCTCTGGAAAGATCAAACCCACAATGTCCCTAGGATGCTGGGGCTACTTGGTGGACAGGACTGCCTCCCAGCCCCAGCTCTTAATTCCTCATTCTGGCACATTATAGGACAACTGTAACATTAAATATGTTGCATTCATTCTGGAGAGCTATGGTCTATAAATGTGACTGTGAAGGATATCTGGTTTCTAATGCAGGCAGTGAAGGGATGTCCCTTTTTATGCCAGTCAGAGAGGAGCTGACAGGCCAATCAGAGACTTAAAAAAACTCAGCCTTTCAGTTAGCAAGAAGTCCAGTGCTCTCGTGTACCAAATTTGTTATAAGTGGAATACCATGAAATATTGCTCTGAGTAGTCATAAGGAATTAGCTGCCATCTGATTTCAAAAAAGTCACTCATGTCTCTGCTGCAGTTCACCAATGATCAGCTACACACAACGTGTTCCAAATCAACTGTCAAGGGAAAGTTTTCTTTGGATTTCACTGGGTTTTAGATTTAGCTTGTGTTTAGCAGTTAATAATGTGATTTAAAATGAAATGTGATTATTAGTGACTATTTTCCACCATTGAAATCAGCAGAGAAGTTTACTTAAATTTTTGTCCTTTAATCAAAGCAGTAAAAGCATTTCAGCAATCTGTAAATCTAGCCTTACAGTTACAAAACAGGGAAAATTCACGATAGTGTCATTTTTCTTTGCAACTCCTTTATATCAGTGAAAGATATTTAAGCAAGCCTGTCACAAAACATGCTGTTGTACAATGATGTATAAATTTACCAATGTTCCTGTTAGGAATTCTTGCTGTAAGTTTTGCAGCAGAGGGAAAGCGCAGAGCAGAATTGTGTTGAAAAGCACTGGTGTTGGTAGTTAAAAAATCACGGCTCCTTTTTATAACTCCATCTTGTGTCTTTACTAGGCGGTACCATGAGACATGTACAAGCTGTGTTATATTAAAATGTTTAATTAGAAATATGAGTTATGTCTTGCATCATAACAGGAAACCACCATAAAATATTAAATAATGTATACTCTGATAGTCTCAGACTATCAGAGCAGTCATGCGTAAGTTCAAATCCCTTTCCAGTGGGACATTGATTAAATTCTTTCATGAATTGAGGTCCATGCATTCAGCAGCTTCTTCCCTTTCTCAGCATGGGTTTAGTTATGTGAAGCTAGAAATGGCCTTTATATGTTTAGACTTTTGGAGCACATTCAGATGCAATCTAGCCTTGCACCTAGGGTTAGACCTCTGCAGTAATACAACTCTGCTTGTTCCGGCTCTGAACAAAGGCAAGCGGGACTGCAGAGTTCTGTTACTTGCTACAAGTTGAGGAATCAGCTTTCCATGTGGCATTATCCTCCCACTCCTTTTCCCACAGGAACTGCACAAAGTTAAGCTTGTGCCTTTGCCATTACCTTGCTCTAGTGGCTTGGTTCCAACACACATCTGTGTACCACCTCATTATTTATATCCTTCTAGCATCTTATTTAGTACCTCAGCTTCCATCACAAATGTATTGGGATATCTGCTTTTCACTGGATAAGAGACTCGTTATAATTGCAGCTTCTCTGCAGGGGTCAGCACCTCCTCCCCATGAATGTGATGGCTCCAAGTGCCACCTCACCTGCAAATGGTGTTTTTCTCTGCAGAGTCACTTCCCACAGGCTACAAGCTGCTACTGAATTTCTGCAGTAATATTTTAATAACTTAAGATTTAACAGCTTTCTTTTCTGTGCTTTGTAGTATAATTAATTCATGTGATGGGAACTCTTTAGACTTGGTGATCTGAGATGCATCTGGGCATGCAGGGGCTGTAAACATGTAAACCTGCATTACAGCCTATTGAAGGTGGGCAAATGCAGAGCTGTGCATGGAAAGGGTAAACTATTTTATCCCTAGGGGTAATCAGAAAATACTTGTTAATACTTGTGTGTGTCTTTTAATCATTTCTTTTGTAATCAGATCTTTTAATCATGTAGTTTGTAATAAGAATAGTAAAACCAACAGAAGTCTAGTCCACTGACATTTAAAGTGGCTAAGTCCTAGGCTTCCTGAGACCTAGAAGGTCTGGCCCAACACCCTCAAACATCACCTTGCATGCATGTGTGCATGCTCAGGAGGTGTGGGCACTTCTGCCTCTTGAAAATGTAGCTCAAGCAGATAATATAGAGGTTTTTTGAGCCTGACATTGAACAGTACGTCTTAGAACTTGGTGTCCTTGGCTTACTTTGAACTGTGGTGGGAGGTGGTGTCCTTGTCTTACTTCAAGCTGTGCTGCTGGGCACATCATATGGAAGAGATAAGGCCTGTTACTGTCAGTGATTATCCTGAATTGCTGGAAGAGCTGAAGCCTTGGTGTCCCACTCCTCTAGAAAACGCTGTAACTGCAAGACTGACAAATAATTGAAGTCAGAGGTTTCTTGTTTCCTGCTGGTAGTGTGGTTCTTCTTTGATGAGTCAAATATTCACTGATCCAGAGAATACAAACAGCTCTGGCCCTAAGTGCTAGTTAGAGCATTTGCTCAAGTTCTATGTTCAACATGATGCTCTGGATTAGGTGGAGCAGAGGGCTGAAATCATTTTCCAGGCAAACGCTTGAGCTGCCCACTTATCTGCAAGTCTGGACAGAAGAACCCAGCTCCAAGAGACAGGCTGTAGTGCAGAACACCATGGCTAGGTGTGCACACCAGTCTGCCCCACAGCTGTATGTTTACCTCTTCTGCTCATCCCTTTCATAGATGTGTTGCTTTGTTGAGTAGCTGAGGAACAAGAACACAGGAACACAAAGAGGAAAAAACACAGCATCAAAGGTGTTTCCATAGAGTAACACCTTTGGGTCTCAAGGATATGCTCCTCACTGTGCACACAGTGCTGAGGCTCCCAGCAGAGCACCTTTTCCCCATTGGACACGACCAAGAGCTCTAGTGAAACCATTGTAAAGAAGAGTGCTGCCAGCTGCCTTCTATGGGAACTAGACGAGTTGTTTATAGAGACTTATTCTCCACAGACACAATTTACATAAGCACTGCATACGTTTCTTTTGTGTGCTGTCAGGGTGCCTTGATCCTTCTCTCTGGAGGCTCATCTTCCTCTGCGCAGTTTCTGTGGTGAGCCAGGTACACTTTTGTACATGTTTTGCTCAATTAAACCTTTTCCAGAGATGTGAGTCATCTATTTCATGGTCCAGAACATCCTCTTTTCATTTTCTCTGCCCTCTGGTGATTGACTTCATTAATACTATGTAAACACCTTGAGACCTCATTGGTCTATCTACTGTACAGAAAGAGCAGATCTTGTTCTGAACAAGATGGAAGAAGCTTGGCATCAAGGAAAAAATAGAGGGAGGACAGACATTGATATGATTCTCAGTTAACTTGTTAAGTCTTAACAATCCCAGTTATTTTCCATTGATGAACTTGATACAAGCAACGAATTCTGGTTCCAGCACAGGGACAGACCATAGCCTTAGTGACTCAAAGTGAGGCAAATGAGTCCCATCAAATGTTTGACATGAGTTTCTAGCAAGCTCCAAAAACCTTCTAACAAGCTCTGCCAACTCTTCCTCATCAAAGGGTACTTTGAGGATTTCCATCTGACTCCTGGTCAGGGGGGTCAAGCACCCTTTTAGCAGGTGTTAGGGAGAGCCCTATAGAACTGCTGGGCCTGGCATACAGCCAGCAGCATGGGGCCAACAGATGAAGCACCAAGAGGGAACAGCGAGTGACAGCAGGGGTTGACTCACTGCTGCTGGGGACACAGAATCCCATCTGCCAACCTGACCTGTTTTATGGGGAGGTTTGCAGCTCGCTAAGGGCTCAGATCTGGAATGTAGAGAAGCTACCGAGGTTTACCCATCCCTCAGACTATTACCTCCTGCAGCTTTCCCACATAGGCACTAATGACATGGCTGGGGACATCTAGAGCCTATCACAAACAACTGCATGACTCTGGTAGACAAGAGCATGGGGAGCCAGGTGTTTTTCTCCTTGATCCTGCTGATTAGAGGAAAGGGCTTGAAACAGACTGAACAGATCCTGCTGGTCAATGACTGTGCAGCTGGTGTCACCAAAGGGATATTTGGCTTCTGTGGCTGTGGGACTTTCTTTGAGGTTCAAGAACCATTGGGAGAGATGGGATCCACCTAATCAAGTAAGAGAAAACACTTTTGCCAACAGGTGGCCAACCTGGTGAGGAGAACTTTAATCCAAGAATGACAAGGGAGGGAGATCAAGACCCAGAGTGAAGTGAGAAGTGGCATACTGGGTGGTTAAGCAAAGGATACAGACTGATGTGGACGAGAGGCCTTAAAAACAGTGAAAGTGGGCTGAAGGGGGCTCACCTGAAGCGTTTGTACAAGAATAAGGAAGTGCCATTGGAACAGCTCTCTGGGAAATCAGCACCCTGGAGGCCTCTCTGCAGTGCCTCTACATTAATGCATGCAGCGTGGAGATCACAGGAACTGGAGGTTTCCCTGCAGTTGCAGGGCTGTGATCTCCCTGGGGTCACAGAGGTGTAGAGGGATAACTCACACAACTGGAAGGCTGCAATGGATAGATACAGGCTCTGTAGGAAGGACAGGCTGGGATGGCAAGGATGTGAACTTGTGTACATGAAATGGGAATACATGAAACTCTGCCCGGGGACAGGTGATAAGCCTGCTGAGAGCTTATGGGTCAGGGTTAGCAGGCAGATAAGTGTGGGCAACATTGTGGTGGGCAGCTGCTACATATTGTCTGACTGGAAAGAAGTAGATGAGACCTTCTTCAGTGGACAAGTGGAAGAAGCCTCATGACTGGAGGCCCTGCTCCTCATGCGGGACCTGAGTCACCCGAGTATCTGCTGAAGGGGCAACACAGCAATTGAGGAGGTTTATGGAGTACAGTGATAACAGCTTCCTGATATAGGATCAAGGACTTAGTGGGGGGAATGCTCTCTGGAGCACACTTACAAGGAAGAACTGTTCAGGAGTGGACTGGTCCCAGGCAGCCTTGGCTGCACTTACCACAAGAAAGCATGGTTCACAATTTTCAGAGGTGAGAACAAGGCAAATAGAAGGATCATAACCTGGATTTCAGGAGAACAGACTTTAGCCTGCTAAAGGACCTGCTTTGAAGAATCCAGTGGACACAGCCCTAAAAAGGAGGTCCATATAACACACCTAGTTGATGTTCATCAATCACCTCCTCCAAGCTCCAGAATGGTCCATCTCTATGTGCAAGAAGTCAAGCAAAGGTAACATGGATGCTCAAGGAGTTCTAGGCAAAACTCAGACATTAAAAAAAAAAAAAAAAAAAAAAAAAAAGGCATGTAAGAGGCAGAAGATTGCTTGGAGAGGTCATCAATGCAACCCTGGATGCAGCTCTTAGCAACCTGCTCTAGTTACCCATGCTTTGACCAAGGGAGTAGATTAGATAATCTCCAGAGCCACTTCTCACCCCTAAGGATTTTCTGTGATTCTGGGAGATTGCTCTTCCCCTCCCCTTTCTAGTGTTTAAGCACCTTACTCATGGCTCATAGAAATTGCCTCCTGCTGCAATGCAGAGCTCTTAAGAAGAAAGTATAAGGCAACCACTCCTGCAAACTAAAACTTAGGCTGCCTGCCTTTATGAAGACAAAGGAGGTGTTAGTGAAGGGCAGCCTTCCCTTATACAGTATCCTAGAGATCTGAGCATAGTTTCAGGATGGAGGAAGACTGAAAACTGATTTCTAATTCTACCTGGGGATAACAGGGATTCAACCTTCCTATCACTTTTGTTTTTTGTGGGGTGAGAACTTTCAATAGCACTCTGCCGGAGGTGATTGTCAGTGCAAAAAAGAGGGAATTGAAGAGAAAACCACTCTGCAGAAGTCCAGTGGCTCAGAACAGTCAGCCAGAAGTGCAGAGACCTCCTCAGAGTCCATGTTCCTGTACATGCATTTTATATTGGCCTATTTCTATCTTGGGTGCATGCTGAAATAAGACAGCAGTGCAAATGTCCTTTTTAAAAAGCTCTTCTTTGGTACCTGAGGTCACCTATGTTCTAGGAGCAGCCACTGGAAAGTGAGGCAGGATCCTGCTTGCTGGATCTCCCTCACTACGAGCACAGGCTGTGAAAGAAGTCAGAAGCTGCTTTATGCACTTGGAGAAACTTCTGAGTGATAAAAAGGCCCAGAACCTCAAGATTCTGGAAAGACTATGGTAAATAAAGAATAAAATAAAATTAAAAAAATAAACAAGCTTCAGATTTTAGTGGCCTCCAGTGGTAGGTGGCAGCTGAGCAAGGATTTTCAGTTATTGATTCAGTCACCTAATTCACATTTTTGGGGGTTTTTTTCATTTTCTTTTTCAGACCTAGTATCAAATACATGAAAATTCAGGCACTGTTGCAGTCACAGAGCACAGCTGGATGCCTCGTACATCTTGTTCAAAGTCACCAAAGTCCATTCCAAAGCTAGAAATTGAATGTTATGGTAGAATCCCACCTGCAGCTGGAGCCTTTAAAAGCTGCACTCTCTGTTTTAAGAATTTGTCTTACTCTGTCACATCTGTGAGAAGGCTGTCAAGGACAGCTGCAACCCACAGAAGAGCTAAGATCTCTACTGATACTTTCAACAGAAGTCTCATCTTCCAACGTGTAAATTTCCTCAGGAGGGTTTCACTCAAGTATTCTTGCTTGAGCTGACTTGGTGCTTTTGTGTGAGATTCAAATAGCTCTTGCTGGTGAGGATTTCAGGGAGAAGTACAGTTTGTTTGCTGTATTGCTGGTTTTGTCATCATGTGTGTGCACACGGTGGAAGACTCCCATGAATTAAAAAACATTAACCTATGGATATAATTCATGTCTTACTACAATGAACAACCCTCATCACCTCCAGTAAGAAATGTTGCTGCACCTGGTACAAGCAGAACATTGATCCCATTCCATCCCTGGAGCTTCCATGAGACAAAACACAACACAAACTGAACCGTTGTACAGATTTTCCAAAAACTCCCCATGAGTTCTAATGTTCTCTCATTTCTCCCTCTCACAGACACTACATCTGTTCCTTTAGCAGTTGCTGGCAGACAAGACAAGCCTGGGTGCCAACTAATACTATATGATCTTTTGCTGAATTCATTTTCCACTTTTACAATTAAATTATGGGCCAGATCGTCATCAGATTTCCTACAACTATTGCCTATTAAGCAGCTGATGGTCTGGCCTCGTACAGAGATTATTCTTGCTCTCCTTTTAGAACAGGAACACAACCAAAGAGTTAGATCTTGATCTGACATGTGAAGTCAGTGAAAACAGTTTTGTGATCATGAAAAATCATTTCCAAAAAGTTAGAGAGAAACATGCCATTCAAAAAAAAAAAACCAAAAAAACCAAACCAACCCCAAAACAAAACACCAAATAACACCAAACAAAAGAAAGGAAAGTGGTAAAAGATACTATAAATCTTTTATTTCCTTTGTTACTATGCAATGCCCTTCATTTTGAAGGAAATGGTACAATCAATGATCTGTACTTCTTTCTCAGAAAAGAAGATATTTGCACTAATAATTCAACATTTACTGACAAATGACAGCTTACAGAAAATGCTCATGGTGGAAAATAATCATTTTTTGAGATTACACTTGTTATTGTGGACAATTCCATGATGTGTTACAATGTCAGGAATTTCAAGGGTGCATTTAAAGAAAGCTTCTAATACAGTATTAATGTAAAAGAACCATCTAAACCACCAGTGTTTGAAGTCACCCCTATTTCTTCCTATCCAGCTGAAAAAAAAAAAAAAAAAAAGTCTGAAAGTCTAAGCCCATTACACAATACACCTGTCCTTATCACTGCACATCAATTTAAGAGTAGTCAACACATAATTAACAGTAGATTTCCTACAAATAGAAACTGCTGTTGGAAACAATGTATTTCCTACCTCTGCTTAGCTATTAGTCTCTGATCTGCGATACAAAATTTAAATTTTGCTTTCAAAAAAATATTTGTTCCTAAATGGCTGTTAGAATTACAGGTGGTGCTGTTCATCATCAGAAAAGCACAGGTGGGAAAACACTCAACAACACACTTCACACACCCAAGGACAGACCTTCGGTAGAACTTAACCAAAGGAGAAGAGAAAATGAAACCCACCATTACATATATATGAAATATACTCATCACGTACAACATTACCAATTTTAGTACTGAGAGTGGAATACTGAATTTAAATGAAAAGAAACCCAAACAAACCCCAACAAAACCCAAACGAAACAACCAACCTTTTTAAGTTTGCCTAGGGTTTCATTTATATGAAACACTTGAAAGTTTACTTCTGTAGACTAGGGTCCTTCAGTCTGAAGTATATATTTTTACAAGCAAGAAAACATAGTTTTTGAAATAGCTTTTGGGTATTTTTCCCTGCCTCCCCTACAATTGCCTCCTATGTTGGCCAGGTGAGCTCTAGAGAGTTGCTGTAATCAATACCTTGCATTCATACAGAATCAGGGATAACTTGAAATAGTCTTCAGTTTATGTCCTTGTTCACTGCCATGGAAGGTGAATGTCTAAATTGTGTTTTTA
>JAAGNO010021617.1:10470-26624 GCA_033439905.1 Ceryle rudis
AGAACAGACCAACTCCTGCCTTGCTACAGCTTCCCCTCAGGTAGTTGTACAGAGCAATAAGGTCTCCCCTCAGCCTTTTTTTCTCAAGGCTAAACAGCCCCAGATCCTTCAGCCTTTCCTCAAAAAAGACATGCTCCAATCCCTTTACTAGCTTGGTAGCTGTCTCTGTACCCTCTCCAGCACCTCAACGTCCTTCCTGTAGAGAGGGGCCCAGATCTGGACACTATTCAAGGTGTGGTCACACCAAAGCAGAGTACAGAGGAATCATCACTTCCCTGCTCCTGCTGACTACACTATTCCAGGATGCTCTTGGCCTTCTGGCTCATGTTCAGCTGGCTGTCAATCAGGTCTTGCCCAAGAGTTCAATAAGACTGTATGTTCTCCACGGTACCTGTCCCAGACACGCAGCCAGGAGAAGCCATGTGGCTGTGCAGACTTCTGTGGCCCATGGAACTGGTCCAGCCCCAACCCCATTGAAGGCATCAGTCCCCTCTATTACCTCTTGCACACAGAATGATATTCCCTTGGTCTTCCTTGTCTTCTCAGAAATTGTTACTAATCCCAGATGGCACACTTCATGGTTTGTTGGGTAGGACAATGTGTTGAAACACTTCTTCAGTGGAAGCCGCAGTTATATTTCAAGGTATAACTGCCACCATCAAACATCTTCTCAGGCAAAAGACATTCTAAGCTAAAACTTTGGTGATACAGAGGTTGGATTCACATGTAATGGCATCATCAGGGAAGTCATTCTTTGAGACAACAGAGGTCTCAAAATAGTAATAGGGTTTTCTTTTTCCATGCATGTAAACCTGTTCTTTGTGTGTATATGTACATAAGACATACCTGTAGATCAGCTCTCAGTAATTTCAGTCTGATTTTCTTTTCACCACAACCCAGAGAAGATGGATGGGAATCAGGGGTGAATGAGGTCTGGAGGAATTCTGGAAGAGGCTGCTGACGAGACCCTAGTGAGACTAGAATGGTGCTGACCCTCCATTTGCTTCTTCCTCTTTAATATTTAAAATTTCAAATATTTTTACTGAGCTATTTGTCTGTCCACTATTAAAAATAAAAATGATAATCACAAGATCACTGTAAGAAGGTGTGGGCTTATGATGTTCTAAGACACTCAGTTGAACAGTATTATATAATAAGAAATTCTAATTTTTCCTGTTTGCTTTTTTTTGTTTTGTTTATAATTTTACATCTCTATTTAAAAGGTAAAGATAGTGTGCCTTAAATTCAGAATATAAAAAAAACAGGAGCCTTCACATTCCAGCAATACAAATACAGCACGACAAGCTGTATCCATATATATGAACACACACACACATTCAGCCTGCACAGCTGTTAATATGTATTTTACATTTAGCCAGTAACTGCTGTTCGAGGTTGCTTTCCAGATGCTCAGGGACAAGTTAAAACATCACTTTGATTACAGGGTAATGCATTCCCCATATCAAAAGCTAGCAAAAGGAGCTCCTCTGATAGAAAAAGAGACAGCCAGTGGTGATTAAAACAAGCAAGTGTCCCGGGGAAGTGTTTGAAGCAAACTGTGGACCAAATCAAAGCATGGGTAATGTAAGCAACGTGAGGCTGGTAGGAAGAGATCTTGTCTTTTATTAGATCAGCACACAGTATTGGGAAAAATGGGCAACTTTTGATACAAAGGACTTTCTTCAGGTCTTTCATTTTGTCTAATAAAAAGTGTTGTGTCTCCCTACCTATGTTGCTTCTCCTGTGTTCACAGACCACTGCTGAGCCAGTACTCCTGCTGCTACAGCACAAGTAAGTCTTGCTGACACACATGATTGATGCCACACTGTCTAACAGTTTAGGGGAATAATCTCAGGTCTTACTCATTCCAGTACAGAAATGGAGCTCCCAGGGAGAATTTATTTGAATTATTGAAGGAGAGCTCTGTCAGAGGAAGAAGAAACAGGCAGTTGAAAGACATGTTTGTCAAAGCCCAACACTTCTATTACAACAATGGCAAAAGACTATTTTCCAACATGGTGAAGGTTACTATAGAGCAAAGCTGTTTGAAGTCTCTGTCTCTCACAATTCCCTCTCTGGCTTTGTGCAACTTTATTCCAGTGACTTCACTGTTTCTTAATCTGTAGATCTGCACCACTCTGCCCTACCTGACTGCCTGGCTGCCTGCCACATTGAGACCAAAAAAAAGCACTTCTGCCACTTTCTCCCAAGAGCTGCAAGACTGACAAGAGGCACATCTGAGAGCAAGCAGAGAGCTGCAAAGAGCCCTGTCCAGCTCACATATGCAAGGGGTCCATGCTTCTCAGATTTTCCTTATCTCTCAGCAGCAGCTTCCTCCATCTTGAGGACTTGTGACCTCTGCGGGGAAGGAGGCTGAGCTGACGATAAGGACCTGAGACACATGTAGTACTGCAGAGGAAAAACAGTGGGACAGTGAAGGACAGGGGAAAGATGATTAGCTGGGATTAGAATTTCTGCAAAGGCAGGATACGACAAAGAGGTGGGCAACAACTTGGAGAAAGGCAAGCCTTGAGTTTGAGTTTGGGCTATATAAGGACATAAAACAAACATTGGGATTGGAATTGATTTGTCCTGAGCATCATTTGGGTGCCCTGGAGAACTGTGGAATGTGACTGAACTGGGGTGAGGCAAGTACAAGTCATGGGAAGGAGTGTGTGGCTCTTTTGTGAGAAGCTTGTCCGAAACTGCCTCCTCTTCACTGGGGTGTGCATGAGGTTCCCCCAGGGGAAGGAGCAAAACAGGGATGAAAGGGGCAAAATGTTAATCCAGGCCTTTATTCTTCATAATGTTAAAGTGAATCTTTTAGTGAAGCGTTTTGATTGAAGGTAGTGAAGACACATGCTCCAGTTGTAGACCTGCCAGTTTGCTTCTAAACTGTGATCAGAGAAACATTTTCACCACTCTGCTGCACTGCCAAACAGGCAGGCAAGCAGGAGTGAGACAGAGAGGCTGACTAATTTCTAAATGTCAGGGTTTGCCTTTAACTCTCTTCTCTCTCCCTAGTTTTTACAGAGGCTGGCTGCCTGTTTGTGATGGCAGTGCCATAAACAAGAGGACTGATACTGCTCCTGCGATGCTGGCTACCAATGCTGCACACTGCTTCTGAAGTCTCGTCACACAGTAATCCCTGAGGAATGCATCTGTTTCTTCAGGGGCTGTTTTTTTTCCCAGGCTGTGTAATATTGTGTGAGAAGCTGCTGCAAAGTCCTGTGCAAATGTCACTTGCACTTTCCTTGTCAATGAAGAGCTGAGCTCTTGTTACAGATCCCAGCTTTGTACCAGCATGTACCTGTTTATTCCTCTTACAGACAGATATGGTACATTGCGTATGAGACTCTCCAGAGAGCACGTATATAGCTTAACAGTAACACACTGCCAAATGTATACCCTCTCAGAGAGAGAAGAAGAGACAGTATTTCCTGAAAAAAACACATTCCCCCATCTATCCAGTCCTTCCATATTATTGCAGACAAAGACCTGGAGAAAGAGATGAAACTGGAACCTTTCCTGAAAGCCACTTGTAGTCCTTGCCTGACTAGGACATGGCACAGCAGAGTTCTTCATCGGCAATGTAGCACAGCCATTATTAATGCAGCACGTGAGACCTAGGCACATGGTTTGTAAACCCCCGGCAGCTCTTAATGAAAGAATTCTCTTTATAGCCGTCAAAAATCAAATTCTGTGGTATATTCAGAAGTAAACAAGAAATCCCTCCAACTGCTTAGAATCAGGGTGTCAGAAATGTTTGTCAGTCACTGCCCATCAGATTGCTCACACTGCAAACCATCAGATGGTTTTAACAGCTGAGTTCTACTGAGGCTGTAGGTCAGGGATGATGAAAAATGGGATAACCCCATCCATAAATCACATATATATGGGTAAACATAGAAAAGCTACTTGTAAAAGTGTAGAGACGTGAATGGAGAAGTAAGAGCTCTTTACTATGTACGTCAGCAGAAATTTGAGAAGAAATGGAGGAATCAGAGCTCCCTCTCCCCTGCAGGCATTTTTGGCACAGATGTTCTTGGTTTTCTCCTTTTCCCCTTCTTTTGCCTTCTCCTTTCTGTCTTGCTGACCATTTTAATAACTGTTTTAAGGGGAGCACTGTTTCCAGTGAAGTTTTCTTTCCCTTTGCCAAATGTTTCTTTTTATTTATTTTTCTTTTTTTATTGTCTCACTGGTTACACGCCTCACTTTACTGCTGGAGCAATATGCCCCAAATATGCACTTCAAAGTTGCTTATTCCTCCCCATTATCTTTGCTCCAGCCATGGTCCCAATGATCTTTGAACTCAGGTCCTTATTCCCTGCAGAGGTCATAAGCTCACAAGAGGCTCTTCTCTCTTTACATTTTTCTTATTTCACTACTTCTTTCTCAATGTCTTTATCTTTATTTTCCACCATGAACACAACCACCTCAAAGCTCCTCTGTTTTTTTTGTCTTCCAACCCCTCCTGAGACTGTCGTCGTTGAATTTCCCATAAGGATCCCTGCAAAGATCACAAGATCCATGGAGACCCCTGTTGAAGTGATGAAATATGCAGTGGCTCTACCTGCACTGATAGCGATAGCCCTTTTGAGCCTCCTGTGTCAATCATGAACCCTGCAGCTCACACGCTATCCTGCAAAGACGATAAACTAAGCACTGACTCCTGCAGAGAAAATAGCAGCTGCAAGGGCTCCCCTCGGGTGCTCCACATTACATTGAAGTTTTAAAAAGGTAGGAATAAATATATTTGACTTTTGCAAGACAAGAAAGTACAGCAAAATGTTGCAGAATGACTCATTTAAAGCAGTTTCAGAAATACACCATGCTGTGTTAAGATGCAAGGGTGATACAGAACAGAGTGATGTAAAACTTAAGAAACTTCATAGGAAAAAAAAAAAAGATTAGGAGGAGTTATAGCCTGGAAATTCAAGTCAACTGTTGCATATATAGGCAATCGGGACCCAGTTGGCTTAGAAAGGCTTAAATCAGTCTTGGCATCTTGCTGCTCCAGGCTCTCTTATAGTCAATGTTTGTTCCTAGGCTATAAAGGATTTGACACCTTAGATCCTCTGTAGCTTTATCAGTTCCTTGGCCCATAATGCTGTCATCCTAAACTAGGTCTAGCACAATTTAAGTTGCAGAGGACGCAGATAAGGGAATATCCTTGCACACAAGGCTGTAGTCTTTTTGAAAATCATAAAAGCTTAAAGTAGTTAGCAATTTCCTATCCACTAACATCAATAAATTATATGAGGAAAGCAGGTTGGGAACAAACCAAATCTTTGGATGAAGTACAAGAAGAAAAAGAGGACAGGTACTGCTATTGTCTTATCAGAGCAAGTACGGGAGAAAAGTCTGTGATCTTCTCATAGCCCTTTGGGCAGGTTCCTACGTACAGCCATGGCTCATTCTGGGGCAGGGGTGTTCAAAAGACTTGAGCTCTTCTTCCTTTTAACATGAAGTGGCCTGAACAAGCAGCATCTCCAGCTAGATCGTGGATGTGTTCCTCCTTCACTGACTAGCTGACCTGGGACTTTAAAACCCATGACACCACCACTGATATTCATGTATGAAATTCATTTTGCATTAACAAGCTCTGCAGATGAAGCTTTTGCTCAAAACCAGTGGAGTCTGTTTCAGCTGTCTTAAAATGTGGTGTGTTTTCTCTAAAGGTTCATTGCAACAGCCAGCTTTAACTTGATTTTTTCCACTGTTTTTACATAACCATTTAGTTCTACACCAGAGAACAGACGATGTCAGCTAAACAAAAAATTATGCCAGTATGACTTTAATGACTTCAGTGGAGTGGAATTAAAAGATGTGTTTAGCCTCGTTTGGTAGTGTTACATTCCTTCCGCTTTTGAGAAATTAACCAGTTGTTAATGTATTTTTTTAATAAACTGACAAGGTCTAATTTCTTATTATAGCTGTGAGGTCCCTACCTGATGAGCATAAAACAAGACTTACCACTATTTTTTGTTATCTTTTAACCTACGTTGTTAATGTTTATATTTCACTTGCAGGTTTAATTTTTTATTTGTGCATTATTTTGGTTTTTGCCTAAATACCACTAGAAATGAAACAATGTCTGATGACTGAGGAAAATTTACCATACAAACAAGGTTTAAAAGTATGTAGTTGAACAGTTCTGTAAACTGTGAGGAGAGGAAGAGCCAGAGGGGAATAATCCTTTGTTCAGGCTAGGCTGCCTCTGTCATCTGAAAGGACAAAATGAAGACAGTAGGGCATTGCCAGGCTGCAATTCCACGGCCATCTGAAAAGTGCCCAGGGGGAGTTGCGCTTTGCTAGCTGAAGCTATTTTCCTTCCCATCTGCTCAAGTTGATTTAGAGAAGTGCATTATGCAACCTAACTGCTCCACTGTACTCCTGCTATGCTGAGGTTCAAATGGATGTGGAAGTGCACTTAACGCTTCTAGAAGTTTTGAGGAAAAGGAATTATTATATCAAACCAAGCTTTTCAGTCTGCAATGGTAAAGGTATTGCTTTAAAAAAAAAAAAAAAATCCAAGGAAAGATGAAGATTAAAAGAGAAAGGCTGAAATACACTCAATTGTATCAGTAAGAAGGAATGATACTGTGAAAACCAATCAGGACGAAACCAAAGATACATTACCTGCACAGCTTGGGCATTTGGCAGGGAAACAGTGATGTTATCATGCACCAACAATCCAGGGCACGGTCACCTGCAGTCCTTCGGATCATCTTATATCACTGCCAGTATTAGAAATAGCATTTGTTAAGTGTTTGCTCTCAGCTAAAAAAAAAATTAACATTTTAGTAGTTATTTGTGAAATGTGATAAAACATTCCTATTAATATTTAGTTTAATGAAATCCCTCTTCAAATTCCCTACATTTTCTGTTATAAAACTATCTGATGGTGTCCTTTACACAGGCTGGTGTTACAACTGACACTGTCTTTCTTGATCCTTGTTTATGTGACTTTTACACACCTCCCAGCTCTATTTGGTAATTCAGCATTGCTATAAGGACCTAGCCGCTCTGGCTAACAGGGTCACAGCAAGTTTGTTAGTCAGTTCTTCTCTGAAACATTCAATGTTCAGACATTAGAGACACCTAGTCACTTTTTAAGAGCACGGAAAAATGTCTGGTCACCATGACCTGTGTGACCAACTGTTTCCAGCTCAATCTACCCTTGTTTCTTCCAAGAAGCCCCAAACACCCTCCCTGGACTGATTCAACAGAGCTACATGAACCTGTCTCAGGTTGTTACATCACAGGTTTGCACTAGTCCCAGAAAGCCTATTTTCCCCAAGCACCGTCTGAGTTATAGTTCAGGAAGGTGTGGACTTGCAGGATGAAATGCTAAAGAGGCCATACCACAGTTGACAATAGAGTTGCATCTGTTGCTGGCTTCAAAATCTCCCCCATGCACTGATTTGGCTCTACGCTGCACTGTGTTTACACATTGCGAACAGCAGTAAGAGTCAACACTGCTGCTGGGATGTATTTGACAACCAGGCTGCTGCCTCCACTAAAAACTGACATAGACTCATCTTTGAGTTTGAGGTTCACTTACTCAAAGAGCAGGACGTGCACAAACCTTTGATACAGAGCTTATTTCAGTCCTAGTATCTAACCCAATTCTCTCTGCAGCTGAAGTCAGTAGACAGTCACTGACTTCTATAAGATTTGGATCAGGCTTCATGGGGCTTGTCTTAGGAATGTCAGAGGTCTCCAGAACATATTAGGAAGCATCTTCCTATGAAAATCTTGGAAATTGTTAAATTGAACTCTACTTGTAGTTTTAACTAGCTAGGGCTTTGCTGATATTTCATTAAATGAATGAGAATTAAAAGTAATTCATTCTCAGAATCAAGTCTAGAGCAGAGGCAGCAATGTATTTAAGTTCTGAAATGATTAAGAAATCTCAATATTTCTGTTATTACTTATTTATCTTCTGATCTGTGACAGTTCACCAATGATATAAAATTATCATCTTTCCCCTCAAAGCAGTATCAGAGCAAAGAATGACTTAACAAGAATAAAGCTGGTAAAATAAATGGCTTCATCAAAAAAAGCAAGTGCCACATGATGCAAGTAACATGTTTTCAGAGCACTGACAGAATTATGTTGATTCTATTCTAAAAATTTTCATAATCACTGAAACATAAAAGAGCTAGTTCTTGCTGGTTTTGGAAATTGACAAAAATTGTGAGGTATTTCAAAGTTATTTCAGGTCACTGATATTCCAAAAAGTTCTGAAAGCTCATAATTAAAAATCAGTTGCACTCTGAAAAGTGACCATGTAAAAATGCTACGTTGAACTCAAAGCATATATACCTTGCACTCCAAATCTTATTTCTCACACTATAGGGTTTATGGCCTTGTATAAATTACATTTGGTGTATCCTGTCACAGTTTCTAGAAAAGAATCTGAAAGAGTAAGGGAATGAGAGGGAACAAGTTCCTTTTGCCTGTCAGACCTGTAAACACAAGAGCTGCCAAAGATCTCCACCACTTAATGTCTCAGCAGCACTCTTTAGGGATGCAAGTGGAAATCCAGTTATTGATGGGCTTTAAAATACAAAGTTGCTAGTTGGAGATGCACTAAGGAAACAGAAATAAAGAAGCAGGAGTCTGTGAAACAATAAGCTTGTACAATGTCATCTTATCACAGGTTCATTTTTGTGGCCAGTGTTGGACTTCTTAGCAGTCATATTTCTGAGGGCTGCTATTTAGGCAGTCTTCTGTAGGCTTCCATCTTCCTTGGCTGATTCAGAAAAGAAAGGCAAACAATCCTTTAGTTTGCATTTGCCCAGGCAGAATGACTCTTACTTCTCCAGATTTGCCAAAGGTAATTCAGAAATCCCTGTTCTTTCCTTCTAACTCATTTGTATACTTGTTTGTTCCTGTCAGCGACTAATTACAGCTCCAGTGATTGGCTTAATCTGATCTCATTTCCAGCACAAATATTTGTTTTTCGAAGCTTCCCCTTTCTGCGGATATTTACTGTCGCATTTCCCTCTGTAGGGGTTTTAGTCTTTTGTTCTGTTTTACTTTGTTGGTTTTTTTTTTTTCCTTTTGCAACCTTAACAGATACTGCAGATTGCTTTTTGGTTTAGGTTCTGTCTGTGCCGTGCTCCAGATAGCACCAAGTTGCAAAATGACAAAAAAAAAAAAATATAAAAATGACTGGATTATCTTATGCTTTGATCCTGCCACGTGTGAGTTTGCCTCCAATGAAATGATAAGTGCCTAAGGTGTGCGTGGCAATCGTTCCACTCCGGCACAATTCCCATCTGGCAGCAACGGTTGTTGGTATTACAGCTCTTCCCCAAGAGCTCTGCCAAGGAAGAATAACTATGAAAAGTCAGAGGAAGCATGCTCCAGTTGTAAACAGGGAGGGAGCATCCTCCAGCTATGATTTATTGTCTGGGACAATGATGTCTGGCTGCAATAAACTAAGAAGAACATTTGTGTTGTGAAGCACACAAGAGCTCAGCACATGATGAGAGGGAGCATCCTCCTCCCCCTTGGCAGGTACAGCTACAGTTCTTGGGTAGGAGTCAGAGAAGCAACCATAGAGTTTTCAGGGCCTGAGAGGAGCATTTCTAATAGAAGAGGAGGGAAAATAATTGGGATGGATTGTATTTGTGCTATTTGAAATGTGAACTGCTTTGATAGTATTTCTCTGACAGGTTCATGTCAGGTCAAAATCTGATATCATAAGTACTTACAACAAGAAGTTATTTTCAAGAGTTATGTTTGCTGCATGGAATATGTTATAATTTTTATTACTGACAGTATTTTAAAGTTATTCCTTCACCTATACCATTATAGAACCCGATTGCCCATATTAAATAAGGCTCAGACTTGTTGCTAAGTACCACATACTAAAATGCTGCTAGAAGCAATGATCATAGTTCATCTAGTAGAACATCTGCCTCTGAGCCAATAATTACCAAGTGCCCCTGCTCTGAATTTAGGGGTCACTGGGCTGCTGAATGTGCTGTTCTTATGTGAAATATGAAACAAAAATTCAAATCACTTGTTGGCCATTAAATAACTGATGACAGCTTTCATCAGAGACTCGCAATAACTTTGCTCCTCTAAATGTGCCAGGTAATTACATTCTCTCTACCTAAATGAACTTTCAATTACAGAGAGTATTTTTCTCCTCTAAACTGTTTAGAAATAATGTTATGCACTATTAAATTATTGCCCTTGTTCCACCTCAGAGGGAGCTCAGTTTCAGGACAAGACAAAGATCTAGGTCCATACAAGGATGCTCCACACAAGCTTTGGCCCAGACTCAATTCAGCTTCCAGATGCTGTGCTCTCAGACATTGCTGTAACCTGTGCAACCCCAGCTGCTGGAAGGAAGAGGCCCTACTGAAATCTGCTCATCACTTTCCCCTTCTGAGACCTTGCATAGCAGCCCAGGCTGTTAGCACCAGCAGGGAGTACTCCAGTGCAGGCGGAGGGCGGTATGGGATAATGGCATTTGGCTCAGCTCAACTAAAGGGTATGAATAGGTATTTTTTATGGCTTCACTTTTGCATTTGATTATTCAGCAATTCAGTTCAGGCACAAATCTGTCTACTTGCATTATGGAAGAGGAAGGTCATTTTTCAATAACACAGGTAACATCTTAATATGAAATTATGACCCCCTCCCCAGCAAACATTATAGCCATTCACAGCTGAAGAGAAGTGTTTATCTCCTGAGCAGTGTATTCTACATCTATCTGATAGAGATATGTTATCTAACAGATTTTCATGTTCTGCCTGAAAAAAAATCTCATACAGACATTTACTAAGGGAGAATACAGAAGAAAGAAATATGATGTCTTTATCAACAATAGCTGAACAGAATACTGTATAGAAACTTCCATGTCTGCTCACAGCTGACTGTTTTGCAGAGAAGTAAACAATCATTTTTTTAAAATGATTGACTACTACTCACTCAACAATGCTTCGATGCAGCTGTCAAACTGCTGGAGAATCTGCAATATTCTGCACTCTGCGAGCACAAATCCTTACTTCTGCACACCCGTAGCCACCCCTGTTCAGCAGCACTTGCTTTCTGCCCTGCAGTTTAGCCTGCAGATTTAGAACTCCTGTCATTTTTACCTCAAACGACCTTGGCCCAGCTTAGACAGCATCCTCCAGATTTGACCCCAATGCAGATCTCACTAAAGGAAAGGGTCTGCTCACTGTCACTAGGATAATAAGACAAATACCCTTAAAGCCTGTAGCTCTGATCCCCTGGCTATCTGCTTTCAGTAATCAGATTCTGGAAAGCTGTTACTGTAAGTCGAGTGGGTACTGTTAAGAGTAAGCAGCGAGGTGTTGTGGGGCTAACAAACTGAACTAACAGCAGAGCAGCAGTAAGCAATGACCCCTCGAGCTGTCTTTTTTGAAGAGCCAAATGCTTATCAGAACTATACTGAACTCACAGGAAAGTTGAGAAGAAATACCAAAAAGCACTTGGAAGTCCTTCTTTTCTTTTGCATTTCTGACACAGTGAAAGGAGAGGAAAAGAAGGTGTTCAGAGCCATTAAGAGCTGTGGGCATGAAGCTAGTTTATTACATCTTGCAAAACTCTGTTGGGTTCTTTCATAGCTATGAATTTTCACATAATAGTGAAATTAATTCTTCCTACAGTCTACCATTGTTTTGTGCTTAATTTTGGGGGCTTTTCTTTTACCAGCTGATACAAAATACTAAAATGGCTTGCTTTCTTAATTACAACAGAAATCCTGAAGACAAGGACACATTGCAGGAAAATGAATTTGATGTGGTCTAAGTGACAACTCTTTTTTTTCTGCTAGAGTTTACATAATGAGGAAAAATCTATGACACTGGAGAGGTAGGAGAAAAGAAGACTGATATTGTTATCTCTAATTTAATAAACTGAGGGGACAGAGGGAGGAGATTTTAAAACCAATGTTGTAGAGCACTGAGTGATGTACTGTGGAGATTTATAGTTTGAGCTAAGGTTAAAGAGATGTGAACAAGCCAGATTTTGGCACTATCAGGAAATGGTTGGTTAACTTAACTGTGAGTCTCATCAACTTTATTATTGGATCAAGTCCTTATTTTTCCTGAGCATGATCCTTCCTATAATCTTGAACCAGAATTTTTGATATGAAACTACAGACTTTGATTCTTCTTTTTCTCCTGCACAAGACAAACCAGCGGCACTTGGTAACTGATTGCAATGTTAAAAAAAAACCCAAACAACCAACACCCTCCCCCAAAAAAAAAAAAAAAACAGTAAAAAAGAGGAATTAAATTCCTCATCAGTACAGAAATGTAACTGCCTATTTTCCACATGCAGATGCTCTTCAGCTTTCCATACTGCTGCTCACTGCTTTACAATGAGCATAAATTAGTTCAAAAATCTATACTGTCTTGACTGTGAAAAGGAGAGAGGAAACAGAACTCTGCTTTGAGTAGCTGCTACTTAAAAACAAAAAGGGAAAAACTCCCAACCCTACATGGCATATTATTGCTGGCTGGAAGATGCCTTCAGAGCTGAAACTGTTACTCACATATCTCTACAGATCAGTTCCTCGATATAACCTCTGATTCCTGCTTCCTTCTGAATCTATTGTTCTTCATCTGCCCAGTCCTAATCACCTTTCTGTCATACCTGCCCCCATGCCCTAGACACATTCTTTATCTCCTGTTGTCAAAATGTTGCTTTATTTGGTTCTCCATGAAAAAGGAAGAATTAGCAGTCTGACTTCACTGCAGAGGGCTAAAGGGCAGCACTTGATATTGAGGAGAAGCTGTGGAAGGCAGCAGCATGGCAGCTGAAGCAAGAGGGACAAAAGCAAAAGGTGGGTATAGGAACTAAGGCATCAGAGACCATAGCTAAGGGACATTGTTTCAGAACAAGATCCATGCAACGGCAAGGACAGGAACTGATGAAAAAACAGTAACAAGGGCAAGAGGAACACACTGGGAAAACAAGTGACATGCACAGGATTTATAACCACAAGAATACATTTCATCAGGAACTTTAAACTGAAGCCTGCATCCCCAAAATCTCCATATTTGTATGTTTCTAGAACCTAGTTAAACCCTGAAGACTGAGGTGTCCTCCTTGGGTATCTGTGTGATGGCAGATCTATAAAAGAGAGTCCGCTATTGTTCCTGTTTACTCAGGTAGCTTAAATAGTAGGGTCTCTGCTCTAGATATAAGGATACTGCTTTGCTAGGGACCTAGCTGGAAACCAGTGTGATATTCTGTGTGTTAGAATATATTTGGATTTTCACTTTTTAGGCATAGATATGGAAATATACCTGGGAAAAAAAAAAAAAAAAAGTTACAAAATTAGGACTCAACCATTTTTATTTAAAACCATTTATCTGATGAAAAAAATGATGCCTAAGAACAGAACCATCTTTAGCTGAAAATCTAATTTCTGTTTGGATATGCCACTACATGGTGTTGTATATCAGGTGCCAATTATGCCCATCCTTTTCTACATTCTCCTTAGCCAAAAAAACAAATTGCACATCATTTCCAGAACACCACAGAACAGCATAATCTCTGTTCCTCCACATCAGCAATAAAAAACATAGGCCTTGCGAGAAACAGAGTATGTTCAAGCACTCTGACCACAGGAGTAAATGCAAGAATAAAGCACATGTCACTTGCTATTAATTTGTCTTGCATATGAGCAGTTTGTGATACCTGGATCCTGACCTGTCCTTGACAGGCAATCCTGACTGCAAGTTAACCCAATGAGGGACATCTTACAAACATAAAAAGAACTTTAAAAGGCCAATGGCACTGACAGATGACCATTGCTGCATCTTGTTTGGTAGGTTTTAATATATCCCTGCTGCACAGTGGATAAAATGTGCCATTAGCCACAGCACTGCAATATCTGGAGTATTACTTCAAATCTCTAATGAAGATGGCCTTAAGCAAAGATGCTGCTATGTACAGGGTAGCTTGAAACAGAGGCACATGTCCTTCTGTCAGGTGGAATGTCATCCCTAGGAATCACAAACCAGGCACTTAAAATCAGTAGATTTTTTTTTTACCATAACCTACCTTTAGCTCCTGGTGTCCTGGTTCCAGTGTGGATAACACCACCACCTTCTGCCACAGGTTCGTCATAAAGAAGAATTCATTAATGTTTGTAGATAAGTCAGTTATTAGAGGGGAAAGCATCATAGAAAAGGCTGTAGGAAAGAGTCTTAATGTATCAATTCAAGATACACTATAATGCATACAGATCACGTTTGGGAAAAAGAATGTTAGTAAATGATGTACAAATGTTACACAGGCATTGCGTATCCTCCTAATGAATGAGGAAAGGAAAAAACATTGTACATGAATATTTAAATTAAAAATACACCGTAAAGCCTTTGCATAAGGAAATGGTACAAGACACCTCTCTTCCTAATTCTTTATGACATAAACTACATGTATTTTTAATATTTTTTTTTTTTTAGGTAACATCCTTAGCAAAGGACCATTTAGACAAGTAACAGGTTTCTGTAGTTCAATTCTAGGAACCAACAAAGACTGGGAGGTTTATCCAGCTAACAAAAGCTTACTCCATAACCAAAAGACATTATTGCAAAAGACTCCAGCTTCTATTATCACCACATTATAACTAGGTCAGACTAAATAAAGCAGTAGATTTACATTTTAAAGAACAGTTATGAATTTAACAGGAATGAAGGCTAGATCAGGTTGCCACCTGACAGAAGGGTCACTGAGAACCCAAGAAGTAACTTATTTATTTATTATTTTCAGATGTCAAAGTTGAGCAGTAAGACAGCTTAAAGATTTTTGCAATAGTAAAGATATATCAACAAGGTGCCTAAAGGACCCAAGTGTGAACAAAATGCACTTAGAATCTAATGAGATCAGGCAAGTTGAAAAAAAATTAATTAAGATAAGCTAGTCTAGATAAAATAAGAATATTCACAAGCTTTTCCAAATAGCTGCCATCTGGAAAAAAAAAAAGGGGGGGGGGTTGGAAGGAGAAGAAATAAATGTATTCACTAATAAACGGGAAGATAATATAGTGCTTACATCCTTAGCAAACCGAATCAATATGCTTCCTGTCAGGTACCCTCGGCCTGGAAGGGCGAGGGGTTTTTTGGCACTTTTAATCTACAATGGGGGCAGTTTAAAATGCTTTTAGTTTCATAAAAGCCACCGGCACTATCTTATCTTTCACAGTCAACCTGGGCAGAAGTGGCATCATGACAAACAAGGGGAGGGGGGAAATATCTTCTTGATTCCAGTGAACAAAGCATTAAAAGGCACATCAAGTTGTTTAAAAAAATCAATCCCTAAAGTAGCATGTAAACTTGAATAAAGATTGGCAAAAGCTTCCTCCACCGTAAATGGTTTTAAAACAATTGTCACAGAGTCTGATGACACTTAAACCATGAAAAAGCCACGCAAGTCTGAGAAAAAACCTGAAAATAACATAGAGGCTTAACTCAAACTCACTGTATCTGATTATTTCTTGAGAAAAAACCTCACAAAGCAGGGTTGTGGCAATAGGACCTCACCTTTGAACAACCTGGCTTTGCATTTAAACAACGGCAGTGCATTCCAACTTCATACCCTGCTGTGGATTTTAAATGATCCAAAATGGACGTGATTTATTCAAGAGGCTCCAGAGATACAAACATGTCAAGGGAGGAAAAAAAGAAAGGCACAGAAAGGCACTTAGCACACTGAAGTTTTATTGCTGTAGGACCAGTACTGTGGCCGCACCGGCAGCTCCTGGTATTCCCGTGCCGCATCCCCCTGGCCACCCCCCCATGCCCCCCCCGACGGGCAGCCTGGCACTGTTTCCACCACCCTCCCGTGAAAGCGCGTCGGTGTTTCTGTAACCTAAAGCAATAAGCTGCTCTGTTGAATAAACCCTATTCAGGCACTATTCTCAGATTGACAGAAGTAATCCACAGATCAGACACACGGAAGTTTGTTTAGTTGCAAGGCTTGGAGATAAAGACTTTTGAAAATAAAGCTTGGTCGTGAGGATGTGAAGGGAAACACTTCGATGGGAAGGAGAGAGCCCTTGGGTGTTATCAGGTAACTGAAGCAACGCCATCGCCACAGAGAAACTGGCCACGCTTCGCCTGTAGCGTTTAAGCCGCTTTCACGCTTGCTTT
>JAAGNO010021618.1:0-26840 GCA_033439905.1 Ceryle rudis
GCTGCCTCGCTTTCCCTTTTTTCCCTTCCCTCAGACACCCCCCCCCCTTCCTCCTAAGGCCATTAAGTAATGAGATGATTTCGTTGAGGGCATTAGCCAGCGAGCGATGGGCGCAGGCGGCCTGACCTAACGGAAGGTGCTCGGGTTTTCCATCGCTGCCGCGGAGCCACCACGGGGACGGCTCCGGCCGCCTGCGAAAATAAATTAAAGGGAAATAAATTAAAGGGCGCGATTTGCCTCGGGCGAAGTGTTGGGTAGAGTAGGGGAGAGGCGCGGACCCTCCGCAGCCTCCCCTCGGGTCTCCGGCCAACCCCTCCGTCCTGCCCGCGGCTCAGAAACCACCCTCCGGGAAACCTGGCCCCGCGTTAGTCGAAAGTTTCAACTTTTCTGGAGAGCGAAGATAGCACGGGCATAGTTGTACCTTGTATTGCCAATGAATCCAATGCACATTGAAGCAAAAAAGGATGTGAAAGGTGTCGCAGAGCCAAGGCTTCTTGTGTCCTCAGCTTTCCGAGTTTTATCGCAAAAGGACTTGCAGGATTTCACCGTGGTTATTGCGTGTGGTTAAAAAGGAAACATTAAGAAGGCATAGTAGTTGAAAAGAAGCTTTGTTGGTTTGGATTCTTGTAAATCTTACAGAGAAATCAGGTGTTTCCCGTCAAAAAATGTGCATTGAAATCCCAGGGTGTTTTAGGAATGAGTGGGAAACCTCATTTTAACTTTTTTTTGCTTTGCTTCTCCCTTTGAATTTTTCATTAGCTCTTCTGCACATCAAAATACACGTTCTGTCAGGCTTCACTGTTGTTTTATGTTACTAGCTCACAACAATGGTAAGAAGTACTGAGTTTGAGGACCACTTTCCTTGTAAGGGCTAGCAGGACTGGAACTTTGAGAGGGTAAAAAAGAAAAAAAAAAATGGAGATATTAGGTTAAGGCAGTTCTCAACAGAACACATAATATCTTCCAGGGTGCTTCGACTTCAGTACTCTCTTTCGAGTCTTTTGGGCACTTGTTGAAGCTGACGTTCAAAGCCATGTACGCAGTGCAATTGTTAACTATAAATAGAGGAAAAATCTCAGAAACATGGTAGGATCCAGCAAAGGTGCTCAGTTGGCATGACACTTCAATTCTCTCCGAAATGGATTGCATCAAAGGAGTTATTTTTATGAAGGGAGTATTCGTTTCTTACAGCTGAGTGCAGGAGAAATAATTGAAGTAGTAATAGCTGATATTTAAATTACTAAGCTCTTACATCTTTATTATGTTTTTTGTTTAAGCATTCGGTAAAGAAAAAGACAAAGAGAAGAAGTTAGACGATGACAGCACCAGTACCACAGTCCCTCAGTCAGCTTTCTTGGGCCCAACATTATGGGACAAGACACTGCCATACGATGGAGACACTTTCCAGTTGGAATACATGGACCTGGAAGAATTCCTCTCAGAAAATGGCATTCCACCCAGCCCAAACCAGCATGAGCATAGCCCACACCAGTCAGGTCTCCAGCAAGCTACCTCAGCATCACCTTCTGTCATGGACCTCAGCAGCAGGGCTTCTACTTCAGTCCATCCAGGCATGGTGTCGCAGAACTGCATGCAGAGCCCGGTCAGACCAGGTAAATCAGCCCTAAGAACTCCCTGTGGATTTTGGCCCGAGCCCTCCCCAGTGTAAATCGTTCCTTCTCCCTGTGTGGTTGACAGGCAGCTTAGAGTACCTCTATGATTTGCGGTGCTTCCACTCCCGAAAAATAAAAACAATAGCTCTAGTTATTTCTCAGTTGCTCCACTGGGATTTTTGTTTAAATTCTTTATGGAAGCTGTGGGAATTCCAAGGAAACTTGCCTATCTTCTTTGCTTCATTGGTAGCCTGGCTGTTAGCCAGTAAAAAGACCACAAACAGAATAGTAGTGGATAGAACAGGGAGAATAGTGCAATGAACAGGGAGAAGGACTGTGAAAGAGAATATTCCTTTGGCCAACATTTGATGTGAGAACAGAGGAGTGGGCGATTATTTTGAAATTAAAATTTAAAGATTTTAAATTTTGGCCGTAATCTTCTTATTGAGCAAAGTAAAATTCCCCGCAGTACGTGGGGCAGGCACTACATTTTGTAACTATCAAAATCTTGCTTAAATAGCATAAACTCTGACCTGAGTTGGTAACTTGTACCCTTAGTCACCTTAAGCTGTAGGCAAAGAAAACATCATGAAGTCCAAGTTCTGATTGTGGTGCATGATTCAAATCCGTTTGATGTCAGTGGAAGTCTTCTATTAGTTTACTAGCAGTTGAAATCATCCCTTTAGAGACACTAGTACAAATCCAGAATAACTGCTCTGGCTGGACACCAGCATGGCTGAGATCATGGTCAGTGGAATAATGTCAACACTGAAGTTTGGAAAACACAGAGCTTTGCCTTTTTCTCTTTAACAAAAAAAAAAAAAAAAAAAAAGACCAAGTGTGTCTTATTTATTGTGCTCTTCTGCTCACACAAGGTTTGCTAGAGCAAAGTGTGCTCTTGGGAGCAGGAAACCACTCCTCTCCCTTCTGCTTGATCGTTTGCCATGCTCAGCGTGTGAAGTCATTGTCAGAATCATCTGATAAGGAAGCAAAATAAATAAATAGAAGGACAAAAGTTGCAGAGCAGGATGAAATTGAAAAGTTTTACAAATCTGCAAGATTCCTTTCTTATTAAAAAAGAAAGAAAACACACACCACACACACACACCCCGCCCCAAAACACCTCGAACCTGTCAACAGACTCTTTGGCCCCAAGTCAGAAGTGTGTGTTTAGTTGTGGATTTCATTTACTTACTTTTACTTAAGGTGGATTGACTTTGCTTTGTATTTCAGTTTCAAGGTATTTCATAGTTAACTAACAACTTGTCAGGGATTCCGAAGTTAAAATATATTGGGAATTGGCAAGAGCAAAATCTAAACCTCCCCTTGCATTTTCTGAGATGGTTTTTAAAACTAGTGTATATATGCCACCATTTTCTGTGGCATAGGCACATACAAAATTAAAAGCAGATAATCTGTTCTCATTGCTTTTTTTCAGAGGAGCCTGGTTATGAGCCAGGCTTTTAATGATTGCCTGTCAGAATAGATCTGTAATCAGCTGTCCACATGACTTCTCAACTCATAGATTTTTTTTTTTTTTTACTTTTTTTTTTTTACCTGAGAGTTTGCAGCTCTGGGTTACAAACTTCTCTCATTAAAAAACTCTGTACACTTGTCTACTGTTGTGACAAGTAATCATGTCTCTTGGGGTAGGATAAAACATCTGAAGTTGCGAGTGTTCCCCCCCTCCCCGTGTCATCTTGCCTTAAGAACTGAATATTTCGGTTAAATGTTTTTTAAAAGGGAGCTCATTCAATTTCTTAAAATAGTATTTTCTCTCCCCTCCCATTACAGATAGCTACTATGACTTAATTAACATTAGTTTGGTTTATCATCAAGGTACTGAAATTTTTATGTGCTGTTGTGTAAAAATCTTACCGTGACAGTCTGTTTTGAAGAGGTCATCTTAAGAGTTTAGCGTTTAGGCAAGTTTTCAAACAAGACAGTATGTATTGTAAAACCAAATTTTTAGTAAAAGTAAAGCCAATAATTTAAGGTTGTAATAAAAGTGCCAAGGCAGCTGTGCTGTGTTAAAATGCAAAAATTAGTCTGGAGGTAAATGTTGAAATCATTACAGTGGAGCCTTTTGGTTAACACACCTTAAGACTTTTAAAATACTTTTTTTTTTTTGAACTGTACATGAAGAAAGGTTTTTTTAATTGGTATGAGCTACTGTTTCAGTATGCGTGACTGCTGTGATTTGTATTGTTGTAATAAACCCAAGAACAATTAGTATTAAGTATTCAATTTCAATAAATATTAATTCCATGTGATCTTATTTTTTTTTTTAGGAAAACAGATGGGTTTGTTTTTCCTTGGGTGATAATAATTCTAAAATATTTCTTTGTTGTGTCCTCTGAATTTTGCCTTGTAATGGAAGCCAGTTTGAGCATGTAGACTGGTTGAAGGAAGGGTCAAATCCTGCACTGCTTATATCCCTGCTTTAAATGGCTTCGCAGCGTTTAGCATCAGCTTATCACGTGTGGTTGGTCAAAACTCCTATACCTGCATGCACTGTGTACGGGGGAGGATGTACATGTGCACAGGGAACACCGAATGTGACTCGTGTACATGCACGCTGTATCTCGAACATAGAGGATCTATAGAAGAGTGGCATAAGAAGATTTAATTTTGTGTGTGTGTGTTGAAATAGACGCCTTCACTGTCTTTAGAAGCCAAGGGCATTGCCCAAATATGTATTTTATACCAGCTCTGGAAGAGAGCTGGAAATCTGCATTAGTGCTCTCTGAGAAGTGTCATCAGTGAAATCTGTAGCAGGTTTTATAAAGCTGCGTGTGAACACATTTTCATGGTTCTTCATCTGTTGCACACCTTGTGTTGTCTTTTGCCAGTTTTTTTTGGTGCACTGTAAATCTCCACTTAACTGCGGAGTCCTGTAAGGAAATCTGGAGTATTTGTAGCTGTTTGTATGTAAAGGGAGGTTCACATTTTGCAGGTAACTAGTTGGTGGTTGCTTTTACATCTCTTTCTTCCCTGTGCAGCCTTTATTTGGGTGAACGGGGCATCTGCTGGAAAGGGTTTGAACAGAGTGAATTTGAGTTCAGAAGCATCGGCTAAGTCTGGTAGAAGACCCTAGTGAGAAGGTTTGGGGGATTTTGTGGTTTAGATTTTGATTTTCTCTTGGCTGCCAAAGCCTTGGATGTGTCAGGGTGATGCTGGTGACATGGTAGCAGCCCCTGTATTGGTACTGCCCTGCTCATCAAGGAGGGTAGGGTTGTTGGAGGCTTTGGAGTAACTCCCTTGTTCACTGTGACAGCAGTTTTCAGCCTGTGTTGTCTGGATGGCCTTAGACTACTTGCAAAGGATCTGCCAAAGACGATTTAAGGAAAGAAAAATCTGCTGCAGAAAGACACCTATGAGCAATATCTACAAGTCTTTACTGAAATTTTATTGTTTTTTAAATGAAAGCGTACATTAATCAAAAATCTGGAAACTATTTCCATGCAATATGCACAGCCTTCCCCCCCCCCCCCCCCCCAAGAACACAGAGTTTTATTAAATGCTGTGTTTTATTTATTCAGCAGAGATGTTTCATCTAGAGCTCGGTATCCATTACCTTTTACTTCTTGCATAGATACCAATGTGTAATGATTGACACTAGGCGTGATGGGGTGGTTTTTGGCATTTTCTTTTAACTCTTGTTTGTGATAGGCACAGCAGCCAACTGGGAGAGGTTTGTTCTTGCTCCATCTAGCCTCTCAACTGCATACTGGGAATGACTTGGTGAAGGGGGCAGCCCACAAAAGGGTGTGTGTGCAACACTCCCTTTATTGCAGTCTTCCTTCCCGTGTGTTTCTTAATGTGACCTCTTCCAGCACAGCCTTTGTAGTGTGAAGAGCAACATTCCCAGCAGCCAGCCCGCATGTGGAATCCTCTCCTAAGCTGTAATCACTGTTTACAAGCAGTTACTAGGTGTTGCGTGAGCCCCCTCTCTTAGAGTCGAAGGACTCTACCTCCAGCACCAAGAGGAGCTGGGAATCTCCTGACCTTTGGTCTCCCACGTGACAACATGAGAATGACCAGTTAAACCGTCAGGCAGGCTGGTACTGAGAGCTGCTCTTCACATTGACTCTCACGTGAGGCTCGGGGTGGCTGTTGCCTGCATGACCATGTGCTTCAGGCACGTGGCCGTCCCCTGTGCAGCCTGCTCAGCATGGCTTTTGCTGGAGCAGCAGGCACGCGCGCCCGGCTCCCGGCTCCGGCCGATGCCGAAATCGCAGTGAAATGGAAAAGCTTCACTCCGGACTGCTGCGGCAAGGGAAGCACAGTATGCGGACAAGCCTCACAAAACTGCTTTCTGGATCAAAGGAAGATGCAAAATATATTCAGGCAAATATTAAAAATAGCCTGTCACATGATAACGGGGGGGAAAAAGTGCTGAGCGCACAAGTCTTGTTAATGCTAGAAGCAAGAACACTGTGTCTCCTTCCAGGGATCTGATTTTAATATTCACTGTTAAATGTTGATTATTGGTTAAATAATTGCTTGACTGCACGGAAGAACTTGAAGTTAATTCAGAGTTCCGACAGTAAACAGCATGGAACATCTCAGGCTTTATGCTGTAGTTTTGAAATATACCTGTCCTGACTCTTTGGTTCTCATCAGGAATAGTCCTTTCAGCACAGTTAGGAAGAGAGACGCAGATGGAACAAGTAGGATTTGTCTTGGTTTTGTTTTGGGTTTTTTTGTCCCCTTAGAAAGACATTTCAGGGATGTCAGAGTGTCAAACTTGTTGCTGTTACCTAGAAGAAGTACAGTGTCTGTCTGCAGCCTTGCTTTCCATCGCAAAGTGTATTGGAAAGTGTTTGAATGATTCTTCAGTGTGGTGATTTGAGTATGCCCTGAAGTGTTTCATAAAATCTGGTACTGTTAAGAGAGGAGACCTCATCAGGAGATGTATGCAAAGATGACATTGGTATTGTCTGATCAGATGAAGCTACTAGAAAAACGCATTGTATTGTTTAATCTCTACATATTTATATGACAGCACATTGGCAATTGTGGGAGCCAGCAACGGCCAGATTCTGCCCAATTAATCTCAGCAATGAGTACTTCACTCCTCATGCAGTCTTTCTGAGTTCAGTGTTGCTCAGCAGGCAAGCAGCTTGTTGACTGCTCTCCATCAGCTCCTAGGTGGAGCAGCAAAATGTCACCATTCACCCTTTTGTCATTCATCTTTCTGGATGTTTTATGTTTTTTAAAGGGGGGAGAGGGGAACAGGGCAATGACAGCTCTCAGTGCTCCAGTGGAGTTTTCTTAGGATGAAAGGACATAGTTATCAGTAAAGGTGACTTTAGAGCACTATGAAATCAGAAGCTGGGTTGGTTGGCAGTACACTATGGAGCTATTTAGTGTTTATATCACACAAACATAATCATGTTTCCTTTTTTGAAGTCTTACTTTCGTAACAAAATATTTTGCTTGAATTCCACAGAAGACTGCGGTGATCAGAAAAGAGTATTTCAGCTAAGTTACATTGAAGAAAAACTGTGGATTTCTCTCTTCCACATGAAGTAGATAATAGCACATTTACTTAAACCTCAAATTTACTCTAAGGGAGTAGGTTATACATTATGAGTTAGTATAGAAACTGAATGTATGACAAACAGATTTGTAGCTTGTATCACCTCTTTTTAATGCACAAGAGGAATTGAAGAAGCTGTCTATTTCTCACAAGCTGAACTTGGCTCTGAGAGCTTCAGAGCTAGTGTGGGGAGAGCTAACATGGCTAGGTAAGGCAGCATGTGTTAAAACATTCCTTTTTTTTCTTTCTTTTTTTTATTTTCCTTTTTTTTTTTTCTTTCTGTTTTCTCCTAATGCTCTTTATAGCGCTTCAGCCTTGCATAACCAAGGTGCCATCCATAAAGTTTTAAGCATATACAAGTTACTGTTCAACCTCGCACATTTGTGACACACTCAAAGCTGTTGTACAGTTAAGCTTCCCTGTCCCATTCTCTGAACTAAATCATGCCAACTCTAAACTTGGCCCAGATTTTCATTATACACTCTCCAACACCATTGCTTAGATTCTCTGATGTGGCATGCTCTTGCTTCAGGCTTCTCTGTTCAGCTTTGAGACAAACAGCTTTAGCTCTTCATCTTGCTGGTAGTATTTTCTTGTTCATATTCTTTGTCATTAATGAAAACAGACATTGAGGATCTTGTAATTCTTTGCTTGTGTTTTGATGTGTGGCTGTTTGTAGGATGAAATGAAAAATCTGAGTTGTGTTAGGGCCCCTAGAAAACTCAACTCCTCATAAAGTGGAACATAAATCTAGATTATTACTGAAACAAAACTTGATGGGAACCCACAGGTCGATGTATTAGCATGCATTTACTACAAGCAGATCCTAGAGTGAACTACAGCAGTAACTTATCTGTAACAAAATGTCATCCTCAGATATGTAGGTGTATAAGCAGAGAGGCAAAAAGGCGTAGTTTGTAAAACATTCGTTGAGGATGGAGAATGGTTTTAGGAAAAAAAATTATTTTCCAATTAGCCTGAGGGAGCTCAGCTTGCTATAAATTCTTTGTTCTGGAACATGGCTGTGGACAATAGGTCAAAGATTAAGCAATTCATTACAGAGCTGGTTGGTACTCCTGAATTTAATAAACAAATGAATGAACGGGCTTCTCCGTCCATAGTGACATCCATTACTTTGTGTGGCAATGATTGGATCTTAATTTTTTTTTTAAAATGCTTGTAAGGCTCCCCCCTTACTGAATTCTTGTATCTGGACATTGCTATGTTTGAGGTGACCCGGTAAGTTAGCAATCATGATACAGATGGAAGCACTCAAACCAGAAATTACACACTGTCCCACTACTAACTGATTATAACTTGAAATTTGAAGGAGGCAAGGAAGGAAACTGTAGATTGTGTTTTGAAAATCTGGAGGAACAATAACGTGGGACTTCTAAACACAAAATGCTCATGCGGAAGTCCATTTGACAGAGCAATCAATATTTTTAGCGCAGTGAGATTACTAAAATAATGGCACTAAGCCTTTTGTAGAAGAGTGCATTACTCAAGGCTGCAGAATGTAAAATACAGGCTCAGAGCGAGAGGGCTGCACTGAAACAGAAGAGGTGACTTAAAACAATTTAGCCAACAATTTTTACAAACTTGCCATTTCAACATTTGGAAATCAGTCTTATTCTAGCAAGAAGTTTGTTTTAAAATGAGCTGTGTGCTTAGCTTCTAATGCTTAGTAAGTAGGAACTAAGCACTCAAAACCAAATCCTGTTCCTCATCAAAACAGGGAGGGTTAAACTGGCTTAATTTGAAGCACCCTGCAGCCATCAGACATACCACTGTTCCCTCTTTTCTTTGTGCTGCATAGTGGAAATATAGATGTTACTGACGTCTGTAATCCCCGCAGCTGCGGGCCCTTGTTGCAGCATGGGGCATTGGGCCGTTTGATGCGGGTAACTCTTGCAGCTCTGTTGCTTGCTGTGATAAGTGAGTGTTGGGGTATTTTTTTTTTTTTTCCTGGTTTTGCTATGAAAACAAACCATATCCAGTCACGCTAGGTATGTGTGGCCTCTTGCATGTTCCTGCTTCATGATTTTTGAGTATATTGGCTGATTTTAACCAAATGTTTCAGGAAAGTTGTGATTTTGAGGGAATAATTATATTCCTAAAATTTCGTGAAAATAGATGAGTGGATAGGGTGGGAATATGTTACTGAGCAGGAAGAGCTGTAATGTAAATGTGCATTTTCTACATCTGAGAATTTGCATAAGACCTTTAAAATGCCTGATCTGTGAGAAATGCTTCTGGGAAAGCTGACAGCGTTTTAGACACCAGGAGATGTCAATTCACTTTGAGAAAAGAATCTGCAAGAAACCAGGTTTAATTGGTTTAGTGTATGCTGGGGGGGTTGGGGTGGTGTCACAAACATTTTTCCACTATTGTTCTTCCTTTAAAATCCTCAGCTCCTGGAGTCTTGTGATTATATGAGAGTCCAAGGTTTTATTTTAAAAGAGTGGTTAGAAAACCAGCTATAAAGTTTTTAGGTAATGGAACGACCTTGATCCTCTCCAAAGTCAAGCACAATTATTTTAAATAAAAACTTTCTGAAATTTTATGCAACCTTGCTATATCCTGTTCCTCTTGTGCAGCAGATGCACCCCAGCTCCACTGCCCTGTCTGAAACTACCTTGCAGTCAGCCAACTTAAAATTTGAGGCCTGTTATCTTATCACAATTATTGCAGTATCACATATGGGCAGGTGTCCAAGTGACCTTGTGTGGTGTCTTGCCATTCATTCTCCGCAGCGCGTTTCGGCCGGGGCGCTGCACACAAAGCTGCCTTTTATGGCTTGCTCTAATCAGCGTAACTTTCCACTCTGCCACCGGGGTCTGGGCTGGAGGTAGGTTGGAAGTGAATGAGAAACAGAGGAGGGTGAGAGTGGGCTAAAGATGCTGAGGGATCAAAGAGGAAAAGTAGGTCATGGCAGGGTATGTGTGCTGGGAGGAGGACTGGGGGAAGCACAAGCTAGGGGAAGATTTGTTTTCCCATTGGCTTTTCAAAGTTGTGCAATTTAAGAATTGGATTAACCTGATATGACTTTGTTTTTCTGCCAGATTAGATATGTTGAGTTTCTTGGCATTGTGAATTGTACAGTACATTGTGTGCTGTAAATATGGGTGTGTCAGAATAAAGCTGTAATGACACAACACGCTCACAGTAAAATGCAGTGCTGCTGGGTGGACTCCCCTCCTGCCTTAGCATCCCATTCCCTCTCCCCTTGAATACACATACTTGTTAGGGCATTTGCAGATTTACTAGAACCTCTGTGTGTTCCTATGTTCTGTTTCCAGCATGCCATCAAGACATTCTGATACCCTTTGTGGTAAAGTAACACTTGTCTGAGGCCCAAAAGCCCATTTGGTCTGGCAGTGGCAAACACCATATGAAGTGTCTTTTAAAAAAGACACTTTGTATGAAAAGACGTACAAGAGTTTCTTCCTGCTTTCTCAGGATTACCTTAGAGAAAGTTTGCAGGAAAATGTTGCCTTTTTTGATAATTTTTTCTCTGCCTTTTTTTTTTTTTTTTTACCCCAGCTGTGTCTAAGACATTGCCTTGAGCTTAAATTTTGAAGAGGAGTAAAAAAAAAAAATCAGATACAGCTCTGAAAAAACTGCGAGTGCTGAGCTCACTGTTGCTTGAAGTATACCACAGTGGTGTACTGATGTTAAAGTAAAATTTTCACAGCGGTATATATTTGCTCAGTGGGTTTTTTTGTGTGTTACATACATCCTGAGATAATTTAATTTCTTGTGTCCTTTTTATATGCTGGGCTAGCCCCACGGAGTAGGCCAATTCTCTTTGCTTACTGCAGAGTGAGGGTGGAGTAATGACTGACTGCAAGTAGGCAGATAAAGCAAGGTGGCCAGAATCAGAGCCCTGTTGAGCTGGGTGATCACTGCTCTGAAGAGTAAAGAGTGTGCAGGCTTTGGGGAGTGAAGCTACAAATACCTTAGGGCTCAGTTGTTTAATTCCCACTCTTGATTTGCAAACTGCTCCAGGGACCGCAGCTACATAAGCAAGTCAGTCACAAGGGACTGACCCTAGGATGGCCTTTGTCACTGTCTAGGGGCCTGCCCTCTGTATCAATACATGTACACTGAAAAATGAGGAGTTAATTCCCCTGCCTGTAGTGAGGATTATTTCTCTTGGAACGGAAGAGAATAAATAACAGATGAGGTTAATGAGTGAGATATCAAGATTCCGTCATGTTCCCTAGCCATATGTTGTTACAATGCCGTACTCTGACACGGGCAAAAACAGTGGGGCCTGTTCCTTAAGATGAAGGTTTTTCTGAAGTGGTAGTAGTCTGGAGATTGAGCCATTTTTTGAGAGCAACACAAATTAAGTGGAGCAGGAGGTTGACCTTGTGAACACCTGCATCACTTGACACAAAAAGGAGAGAATTAAGAAAGAGTGCAGCATATTTTAAGTTAACCTGCGTATCTACCTCTTGAGGAGGTTAAACCACAAGCCCTTCAGTTACAAATGTTGGACAGCTGTGGTTTGGGTGTTGGCTTGAAACACATTAGCTGTTGGTGTCACAGCACTTAAAAAATCAGGGCTTGGATTATCCAGACTGAGACCTGATGTTCCTGTATCTGTAAGGACATGGCCTCTCTCCGAAAGGCTGATCTTTCTGTTGACTGGGTTTCCACTCAGTTTAAGAAATACTTTTCCAAACTCTGTTGTCTGTTCAATTTTCTCAGTGCGACACGGTTGAGGTCATTGTTGAAAATTGTGGTAGTCTCCATCTGGAAGCTGTTCTGAACATGTGAAAAGAAATCATTAGCCAAATAGAAGGAAACAACTGGAGGTGCAATTCTCAACTTGTGTGTGTCTCTGATTTCACCAGCTGCTGCACGTGTCTGGGTTATCAATTTATTTCTGTTAGAAAGTAAACAAATCTCACTTTTCTTATGTATTCTGCTGACTGTTTCATCTGAGTTGCTCTTACCTGTAGCAGGGATGTACTTCTGAGGTCTTGCATTCAGAGGTTTTTCTTTTTTATTCCACATGTAACATGCTTTCACGAGTCACATGCACCGCTGCTGCTGGCCAGGGATGCTGTTTGTCTCTTCCTAAGTCAGTTATTTAAAAACATTATTATCACTACTATCAAAATGTAATACCTTATCATCAGGGCAGCTTTTATCCCTTTAGACCCTGCATGTTTTTTGGATTGAATCCTTTGGCCAAATTCTATCTCACTTCACAAATGTTTCTCTGTGTTCAGTAGTGCTACTTGGTGGCTAAGTAGCATAAGCAAAATCAGCACCCTAGGGGATGTATACCACCACCAGATTCGTACCCTTCCTGCCAGGTCTAAGTACCTCTGATTCTTCCAATTAGGGAATCTGAAGTCATTCAGCATTTTACATTTTTGAGTCACTGATGGGAAGTTCCCATAATGCTCAACAGGGATGAATTTATAGTGCCTTTTCCAAATGGGGTCCTTCCAGGCTCTGTACCCACAAAGGAGCTGATGGTGTGTAACTCCTGTCACAATCCAGGAGAATGCCTGGTGCTCAGCACCCTTGCCTAATGGGCTCAGCCCTATGAACCCAGTTAAAATACAACACTGGCAACACTAGCATTTAAGCAACCCCCTTAACTAATTTTCTTTGCTGCCCTTCAGTTTATAGCCTGTGGCTTGTTGTTTCCCACTTTCTCACGTTTTCCCAAAGCCGCTGGTGTGTACAGTCTGAAGATCACATTTAACCAACACAAGGAAATCAGCTTGGCCCGACGGGCTGCTTTATCACGTGGCTGAGAATGTGTTCACTCTGTTCTGCCAGACTATGGCTAGCTGAGCAAAATACAGTGAAGCTCTGGGCTTCTGGCCAAGCTTTTATTTCAGTTTGGAGCTTACAGCCACATATTTGCTATTTGGCAGGACATCCACTGGGGTATATTTGGATAGTAATCTAGCATTGTTTTGCTGCTTTTTTCTTCCTTTTTTTTTCTTTTTTTTTTTAATGCACACAGATAGTATAATCCCAGCACTTACTTTGGCCAGTCTATACAAGGTTTCTCGATGTGCACCGTTATGTATGTGCACTCAGAACTTGTAGCCATGACCTTTGATAAATAGAAGTCAAAGCAATTAACTTTCTTTTACTGAAAAATTCTGGATGTCCTACTCTTTGCCCCCTATGTGCTGATAACAGAGCTATGTTGATACTCTTTCCAAGATCAAAAGCTTCGCAAGGGTTTGATTGAAGTCCAATTATGGAAGGAAGTAGCTGTGCTGGAGCTCTGAAAATAGCAATAATTGTTAAAATAATAAAGTGTGTCCTTGTGTGTCTCTTATAATATTCAAAACTTCTTCTGGGGGAAGGGGGTGGCTTTCCTCTAGTTTTAAAATGAAAATATTAGCAAATGTCTTGGGAAAATAGGAGTGTGCTGTTAGAAGAGCGAGTATCTGTCTCTGGGTTTCTTACTCCAGTTCTGTTCTCCACCCCAAGCTTGCCTTCCTCTGAAGCTGTTTGCATGCAGCCTGACTCATGCAGGAAAATAAAGCTGGATTTGATTTTTTTAACTGTATGGGAGGCTTTGGGTTTGAGGGGATAAAGGCTGTATGATGCAAACTGATTTATTTCTCTGTGAAACAAAAATGAGCTTTTCAAAATACAGCGCATTTTGGAAAGTTGGCTCTGGGTTTGAAACCCCACCGTCTCTGAGGGCACCCTTGTGTGAAAAAATAGTACAAAAAGATGTAACGCACGAGGAGGGGGTACAGAACACGATGGCAAGCAGGAGTGCTGGAGGAGCAGTTCCTGTTATTTTATGAAGAGGCATCTCTCTTGAAATGGGGTTGGGAGGGAGGGAGGTGGATGATTTGTTTTAGATGGACAGCACTGAGCCTGGAAGTCTGTTTTTACAGTAACTTTATCAGACACTTTGAGCTGTGTATGAGCAGATCAATACTGGCAAAAGCTGAAATACTTTCCCCAAATCTGAACATTGTTCTTTAAGAGAAGGTAACTGTAAATTTATGTCCTAGTCTTTCCTGCATCCTCGGAGAGAAGAGAACCTGCAAGAGAGAGCCCCGTGGTGAAACTCTCAGCTGGTGTCATTTGACAGAGCTTCAGGAAGATAGAGCTTGGTTCTTGATGTTAAAACTCAGTGTGTATAAATGCCCATTGATCAGTTGCAGTGTTTAGTTACTTTAAAAATCAAGGTGAAGAAATAGAAATAAAAATGATTGTATGAACAGTGCTAAGTAAATCTTTGCCAATATTTTGCACTGATTGCTATAGGTGTTGCATTGCTGATTATACAGTTGTGACTGGTTTGAATTTACAGCAAGATTTTACCAGGGTTCGTCTTTATTTTTTTTTAACCTCACGTGCTTGCACACGCATCTGATGTAGAACGAGATAATCCCTATGTGAAAATCAACCCTCGTGTACTTTCTTTTTAGCCAGCTGGATTCAAATTCACTAATTGCTTGAATAAAATCTTTGCATTATAGATAAATGGTATCAAATAATAAGCCCAGAGGATTGTACAGATCTTGTGAAGCCCTTCCATTTGTCACGTGAACCTTCAGGACTAGAATTTTCTTAGCTCTTTAAATTACGATGACAAAACCTGTTATTTATTCATTGAGATCTCACTGTTATGCTTTCTCTGTTGCAGTGAGAATCAGTTAATCTTCATTCACTTAAACATTTTTTCTTTTTTAAAATCATCTATTCTGACCCTAAGACAGTTTTATATATATAACATCTATAAAATACTCTGCCTAAAATAGTTCAGTTCTCTGTTCTTACTGAGTTTGGATGGATTTTTGGCATACAGACTGCCTCATTGCCTTCTGGAAATTTTAGTTGTCAAAAAACAGCCTTAGCAAGGGGTACTCTGTTGCTCGGCTTAAAGGTGTTTATACAGCCGGCAGCTTTAGCTGCTCTCAGAAACAGCCCTGCTTGATCTCTAGGAGCTGCTGAAACTCATCAAGCAGGTTCCTGCTAAACAATTATCCAGTTAAGCAGAAAGAGGAGAGGTGTTTCTCCTGCTTGGTTTTGATTTGTGAAGTTTAACCCGTTCTTCTCCAAGATTCAGCAATCCTGGATGTTTGTAGCACTGAAGTAACAGCAGCGAGAGTAAGAAGGAAGAGGGTTAGGAGGGACCTCTGGTCTTGCAAGTGCTGATCTGTATGTTAGTGTGTATCCCTCAAGTGGGCAGAGAGAAGCAGTTTCCAGCATAACCCTAGAGCTCTCTGGTTCTTAGCTGTCAGTCCTACCCAGCATCCCTCACCTAGCTTTTTGTCTTGCATTTTAACAAACTCTTAAAAAAAAACCAAAAAACCACCAAACCAAAAATCTCCCCTCCAACCCAACCCCTCTGCACTCTAAACCCACTAATGAATGTTTCATTGCTGCCAGAGCAAATTTGTTGATTCTTAAACACTCCTACTGTGTTTTGGTTGGAAGACTTAAACTGCTTGCATAACAAGTGCTGGGGATAATATAAAAAAACCTCTTTCTAGTAGAACTCTGGTTTCCACTACGTAAGAATACATAACTACTCAGACCATACCCGACAGCTGGGTTGTCCACATCCGCCTGTCTTCTACACTGATTTTTAAGACAGGACAAGTGCCTGACTGTTTTAATGGCTATCAATCCCAGATGTTTCTGCGTGGAATTCAGAGAGATTGTCAAGTGACAATGCAGTTGTCAAATAATTTTGCATACAATTACTGGAAATAGTAAATGAGCGGGTGGGATGAGGCAAAAAGATATTCTCAATTCAAGTACAGAACAAGAGGATTAAGTGACTTTCCTGACTTCTGTAGCAAAAACCTGGTGAATACTTTTCCTTTTTCCTTCCTGCCCAAGGTGTCAGTTCCGTGAGCAGCAAAATATCAGTGGGCTCTCTGATGTGTAACAAGGCTCCCGTGGCCTTACTTCAGCCAGGGAGTTGAAGAGCTTCTTTCTTTTACATTGTTTTCCCAAAGCTTGTTAGTAATAGATGGGGATACCTCTCTGCCAACAGTTTCAAAAGTTGTTGGGAGAAGGCTAGACAAACGTGCACAGTGCGATTGCACAGAACTCATTTCTCTAGGAAACAGCTAAAGAATAACTTGTCAAGTACTGGGGCACTGAAATGAAGCTTGCAAAGTAATTGAAAGAGCTGAAAGGCCTTTTGGTATCTTAATTGCATACACAGCCTTTAACCAGGTACACAGGACACAGTTCTTGCCCTCAGGTTAGATCCATGAAGGCAGATTTCCACCTGCCCAGGACCTGTTTTTGTAGAAGTGTAACTTGGTGACTGCGCTGGTTGTTTTGAAAGTGACTGGAAATGCTTACCAGCTTAGGCTGTGGCAGAGCTTGATCTGATGGTCTGAGCTGTGCTAGAGGCTGAGTGTTCTGTGCAATAACCTTTGACTTTAGATAGAGCTTTCTTTTGTTTCCTGAGTAGCCTGAGGGTGTAACTGAATATTTACTACCATTTCACATTGTTTTGGGGTTTTTTTTAAAGGAAGATCTATGAGTGCACAGGTTGGAATGCATGTTAATAACAAAAATTTAATAGAGCCTTTGCCTCGTCAGGATTTTATTGAGTTTTGCTTGTGCTTTGAGTCCTCAAAGACCTTATACAGGCAGCAAAATGGAGGCAGAGGAGGTTGAACCAAATTCCTGGGTCACTGAGCAAGGGACCAGGTGGCTGCTAGGACAAACCTAAAACAGATAAAGATGGGTTGAGACTTCTGCTTCAGTAGGTGCTTCTTCCAGGCTGCAGATTAAGCAGGTGAGGTATGCAAGTTGAACAGCATGTTGTGTGCAGTTGATGGGCAGCATCATCTAAGCTGGGTGTGAATGGTGTGGAATGTATGTACATAATAAATAGCCTGGGCATGAGGAAGCAAGATGTTTTCCCCTGTGAATAGATGAGTTACTTCTAGTGAAGTGCACCAGAACGCTGGGTTAGCTTCTGTAGAAAGAACACATTAAAGGCGACACAAATCATCCTTATCATGATACCAGCTCTTAATTTATTTCTGAAATTCTGGAGCACCGTAAATCTGGTCAGTGCCATTTCCTTTATTCCTTCTGCATTTGTAAAAGGAGAACAAATAGAAATGTTCTGTAAGCTTTTCTACATTAAAAACCCCCAAACATTTATATGCCAAAGCTCTATTTTGTGTAATTTTTTATATCCAAAATAGAGAGGCCTTTAGGATAGAAGAAGAAAAGCTGCCTATCTGAGTTTAAGATAAAATAAGATGATCTCTCTGACAGAGACAGCAGAAATGATGTGATACGACAGTTGCTGTAGCAACACCACCTACTTCATGAAAATTGGAGTTAACAGGAGTGTAAAAGGTAAAGCCCACATAGTTTTCCAAGCCTGTGAATTGTTGCTGCCCTCAGCTTGCAGTGCTTTCCAACTCTCCAGTGCTTCTCCTTTCATTTGGGCACAGATAGACATTTTTCTGCATGGCCAGTTCCTGCAGACCCGCTGCTGTAATCAGCAGGGGCACAGAGTGGGAGTTCTGCAGGAGCAGTGAAGCCAGCAGTGTCTTTGCCTACAGATGACCGGGTGAATAAGAGGAAAAAAACATGAAGGATTTTGTTGTGTCCTGTCCTCCCCACAAATCCTCTCGAAAGCCTTGAAGAACAAAATATAATAAGGCCTGGGCTGTCTCAAAGGTATCCCATAGAGTGAATAGGTTGAACACCACTGTAAAAAGGAAGCCAGACCAATCAACTTACTTCTGTGGGAATCAGCTTTTAATAAAGCACTGTTACATTTAAGATAAATTGTTAAGTATTGTAGAGACTGGAGGTGTCAGAGGTAAGTACATCAACACTTTTCCCCATCCCAAATAAACCTAAAATAGTGGTGTTCCCTACCAGTGATACATTGCCTGTGGAAGTAGGAAAACAGGTTGGTTTTGGTCAGAATGCTGTTGACCTGGTTGTCTGGCTGCTGGGAAGCACTGAGTAGAGCTCAGCAGGCAGAGAGTTTTGTTCCTGGGTGGGCAGAGACTTCTGTGAAATTTGCTGTATTCAAAGGGGGTCGAGGGTCTCCGTTAAAGAAATGTTTTGGTGCCAAGACATTGTTTGAAAGTTATTTGGGATGTCTGGATTGGAAGCTTAATTTTGAAATTCACAGCTATGGCTACTGGAAGAAAAATACTGAATAAAAAATACAGTTGCTGTAAATAAGACTGCTGTTGGTTTGCACTTAATGATTTTCATGGAACAGGGTCCTCTATGTATGTATATAAAATGCAGACACGTACGTTTAAAATTTTCCATGTGCAGTGAATTGATAAGTGATTTGCCAGTTCATGTTGACCTCAAGGTTACAGTCAAATATATTTCTATTTTAAATATATTGATTTTTTAATATACATATTGACTTAGTTTATTGATAATATTTTTATTACTGATTGGAAATGGGGAGCCACACCTTGTGTGATAGCAGAAGCAAAATATCTATTGCTTGTGGATTGAGGGAAAAGAGTTTGAAAGAAATGGCAGCCTCAAGTGGCGGTCGAGTTAAGTTTCACTGATCCATTTTGCTGAGGTAAATGCAATAAATGCACCACTCAATAGATGGGAGGAGGTTTGACCTTTGTGTCTTGGGGCATTTTAATTTCATTTTTTACATAGTTCAAAATCTTCCCAGGTTCCACATAGCTGTTGTATTCAGAACATGTGTATGTGGTGTGTTCAGTTTCAGGAAAATAAGTATTAGGATTCCAGGATTTCTCCAGGAAATATTCCATTGCCAACCTTTTTCAGTGTTTAAAAGATAAACCCAAAGATTTTGGTGTGTTTTGCTTTCTCTGGTTGCTTTTCCCTGAGATTTGTTGCTCGCTTTACCTTCATGTTTCTATAAAAATGTGACTGCTGTTCGTAGGTGCAGAAATCTCTGCAGGCATTAGTTTGGTTTTTGAAACTACTCAGCATTGTAGATTCTTGCCATTTTCTGATGCTAGGTGACTCTCACATTTAGAAGTCAGTTTATAAGTATGCCTTGCCCAGTGTCATCATTTCTTTTAATCAAACTTGCTTTTTGAAGTTCTCTAGTTTTATCTGTGTCTGATGTGCCACAAAAGCCTGTATTATGCAGCAGCTGCAAAGAAGTAGTTACAGACACACGGGTAATGTCCATATGCAACATTCTGTTCTCTTGGAATTTTCCCTAAGCTATGGTTACGTGTTCTCTTCCTCCTCTGACCCATTTTTCAGACTACCCAAGACATTCGCGTACTTTGTAAATGAAGATAAATATAAGAATAGAGAAAAAGATAAAACCACACACCCTTGTGCTTTCTTTGTGTGTGCTCATTGGGAATAAAACCAGTACATAAAAGCAATTGAGACCTCTGCAGTTATTGGGCTCTAGCAAACCAAATACAAGTTTTCGAGTCTTGCTGGTTTGGTTTGTTGGGGTTTTTTTTGTTTGTTTGTTTGGGGATTTTTCCAAAACATGTTAGAGGGTCTTAATTTAAGGCAGAGAAAAGAAAATGTACTAGGTCTTACTTAAAAGGTTATGGGAACAGTGTGTCCCCATTCTGGCATCTCTGCTTCTTAAAATGTGATTATTTTATACAGATCACCCTCTATAAAGCATCAATTTGCCACATAAAGAGTGTACTTTGTTTTACTGAAAAAAATATGTAAAAAATTAAAAGTAAAAAAAAAGCTACTGCAACAGATAGTTTAGATTTGTGTGTACAGAGAAGATGAGATTTGCAAGTTCCTGTAACTCTGCCCAGTGACCCCTTTTTCCTCAGGGATATATTCAGAGAGCAGCTGATAGCATCTGTTGTCTGGCTCTCAGCCTTGCCACTAGCCACTGATTGGGAGTCAGAGGAAAGGTACCTGCTTCACGTGGCTTTTCCATGCCATTTGAAATCTCCCTTGGCTGTGTTTTGATAACACACCCAAGCAAGATGGGCTTGGGTACCAGAACTGGGTAATAGATATATGAGTCACGGGTGGCATATGTTTTCAGGATGACACGATGGCTTTTTGCAAGACCTGTTTACTGCCCAAGAGTGAGCCGCCCTGGTTGTTCATTAGCCAAATAAATAGAACAATGTGAGAGGAACTTTCTTGGTCTGGAGTCTTTCAGAGCACATTGGCAGTGGCATGAACACTTCTTGAGGACAAGTATTGTCTTTGCTTTGAGTGATAGTCCACGTGAGGGCATATTTATGGATGCCATATGAAGCTCTTATATAAAGCAGGGGCTCTATCTAAAATCTATTGTTTGAGATTTGTTTATTAAAGCTGGGTATGCAATTGTCTAAGGGAAAGAAAAAAAAAAAAGGATCATCTTGTCTTCTTTAGAGCAGGTTACCAATTCTGGCGCTTCTCTGGAACCTTCCCTTATAGAAAAGGAAGAGTTGTACTTTTTGAGGAACTTTACTGTATGTGAATTGCCAATTAAAAAAAAATATACAAAGATATGCCAAAAGATATCATGAAGCTCCAGTGCACCAGAGAATATCAGCATCTTGAAGTGAAACGTGCTTCTAAGCCAACTGTAAATCAAACTTAAATACGTGTCTGAACGTCCTCCTCTGCAGCATCCCTTCTGGCCCTTTCCCCACGGAATGCCAGCTTGGCCTATCTTTGTAAGGAAAGCAGCACCCTCCAGAAAATCAGAAAGACATTTATGAGGGCTGTGGATTTCATGGTCTTCAAGAATTTGGAAATCCTTCAGCAGTGTCCTGGGAGCAGAATCAAACCCTCTTGTTTCTGTGTGTAGCGCTTCAGCAAGGGCAATGTGCAGAACAGGAACAGTGACTTTCAGGCGTCCTGCAGGGGCCGGTTTGGGAAGGAATAAAAGTTTCATTTCCTGGTACCTTTCAGAAATGGGATCTCATAGAGCTATGTGCTGCCATCACACAGGCTAAAGATGGGGTAGGGTTTTCAGAGTATGGATCTTAGAGAAGAGTCTTAAGTCCAGGAGACATAGTGGAAAAAATCTACCTGATGGTGCCTCATATTTGTTTGTTAATTGCTTTTGAAGAGCAGAACGTTAGTGGCAGAGCAAGCATAACACGGCACACGCACGTTATGCTGACTGCAGGCAGGAGTTACAAAGTCAAGTCCTCAGAAGCCTGCAAACACTTGACCGAAGGCCACGCGTGTAGCTTCAGATAGTAACCCCCCCTCCCTCAACTGCTTGGAGATGCAGGCTTTAATTACGTTATCTCCTCTCCTTTTGAATGCAGAGGTCAGAACAGCTCTGGCTTGAATCAGGGCTGTATCAGGAAAGAAGAGGTTGGCTGTAAGGTCTTGACCTCATTTACTGCACATGCGAGAGGATGCAGGAACGGCAGGAGGCAAAGGAAAAATATGTCAGGAAGGATGGAAGGATTTTGTCTAGAAAGACTGAATTTTACCATGAAGTTTCAGCGGAATTCTCAGCAAGTCAGTTGATGATGTGAGCTTGTCACACTGCGTGTTTGCTTCCCTTTTTGTGAGGAGCCCAGTCTGATACCTTCAGTAGCCCTCACTTGTGTCCGTGTACAGCCCTCAACCTGCACCACAAGTCAGTGAGAGCTGATGTGAAATGCAGACAGTGCCTGCAGCGTTGGCTGACCTGAGAGGCTGACTGCATACTTTTGATTTTAAATGTCTGTACTTCTGTCCTTCACCTGCAAAGAGGAGGGGCTGCCCCTTCTTTCGTGGGTGTCTGGTGGGGAAAAAAATTGTTTCTGTGGAGCATGCAGGTGTAGGAGTCATCAGTGCTGGAGGGAACTCCTGAAAAGTTGCTAATTGTATCTCTACAGGAGGTTGAAATAATGTGTGGCAAGTAAGGTATGGGTGCATTCGGATAAATCAAAATGGGTGAAACAAGTAACTGCAGAATGAGGAAAGAATCTGGACAAAATAGTATCTGATTGAAACTTGAAATATTGTTGCAACCATGACTGTGCTTCTTAAAACGGCTCTTGCACTTAATTTTAAAAACAATTTGTAAAAATAACCCGGATTTTGTCACGTGCCACCACTACAACAGGCACATTGGAAATGAGTGAGAATGGACCTGACAGCATCCCTCAGCGTACTGCCACTTGGACTGAGTAGAGGACAGCAACTTACTCTTGCTGTAAGAAGCTGAAGGGGGACAGGGCGCTTTGCCAGTGCACTTCACTATTTGCTGATAGAAGACGATCTGTAGGACTCAGGACTGCGGAGCTGCCTTTGTACCATCAGCACAGGTGCTCTCCTGCCGTGTTCCCTTCAACAATGCTCTTCTAGGGAAGGCATTCATCCCAGCCTTTGCTGAAGCGGCCTTTCTCTTCCAGGCTCTCTCCCTCTCCTCTTTGTCTACCAGTCTCCTTCATCCTTGCCTTTCTCACCTCCTTGCCCCCTTCTCAGCTTTGAGTCGTGATCGCTTACTGAAATTGCATGAAAAATCCTTTTCATGCATGCCGTAGATTTTTAGAAGGCAAACAGAACGGCAATAGCGTTGATGCAGGAGCTGCCCTCTCCTCCTGTGCACGGGCCACTAGCACAATTCAGTGAAAAGTTCGCCAGGAATTTTTAACCGGTTCAAAACAAAGTATTTTTACTGACCCTTTTTCGGGAAACCGTAGAACCACTTTGGCAGAAGCATAATTGGCACACACAAATCCAAACAGAATGGTTGAAATCTGGCAACGGTCGAAGGCACTGAAGACAGTATCCTCTAATGGGAAGTGTCAGACAATCTTAATAAGACTACCAGTCCTGCCTGTAATAATACTGGGGAGGCCCAGCGAGGGAGGCACACAATGCTGAGAGGGGAAATGACAATTCTTTTCTAATTAAATGCACAAGGTTTGTAAACAATGCCGCTATCTTTAAAAAGTACACATTTTAAAAACACTTTTATGTGCCAGTCTTTTAGTGAGTGTTAAGAGCAGCGAATATGTTGTGGTTGCATTGGATTAAGATCCTTCTTTCCCCAGGAAGTGTTTGTAGTCACCCCATGTTTGGCAGAATCAAGTTTGTGTAAGATAAGAAACAGAGGAACGTCTGTGCCAGGCTGGAGTACTGGTCAAAATACACTAATCTCCTATTGCTTCAGAAGAAAATAAAGCTCCTCTAATGACTGCTTATATAAATACACCCGGGGGTCAAGTGTCTTCTTCACCCCCAAGCAGAGAGTCATTGGTTTTGTCCTGCCATGTGAGGGCTTGAAGATCATACAGTGTGACTTGTCATTCCCTGCAGTGCTAGTGTAGATTATGGTCTTACTGTCCATGTAATTGGTTCAGGTTGTGGAAGACACTAAAATGCTAATAGTAAGTAAATTAGATGATGCTTGTAACTGAGGCGTTATAATCTGACCAGATACCGTCCTTAGGTAAATCTTGACCTCCAGAATCCTCCTTTTACTTTACTGTCTGTGGGGATTTTTTTGCTTTTCTCAATTTCTGCACACTGCCTCATGTTCTGCATTGAGGTAACTTTTCCTAGAGTCTGAAGGGGTTAAAGCAGAAGTAGATGACAGATTAGTCTGGGACAGGCTGTGATTTGGAGCAAGAGAACTATCCCAAATAGCTGGCCAGCCACCAAGCGGATAGACGATTTGGAAAACACGTTGGCAGAGCAGTGGGGTTCTCTGCAGCAGCTCTGGGTGAGGATTATCTGTCATTTTAACTGCCGTACAATATAGTCTGACTGACATGCCCCAAGTGCCTTTAGTTTATATAAGGAAAAATATTAGCAAATACGTATTTTATCCCTGGGCTGCTGATAAACTGAATGAGAAGCTCCTCTTTCACTACTTTCCAACGGATGTGTAAAAAATAGGGGAAAATATTTTGATTAGAACATTTCCACTCCCTTTTCTTATTCTTATCGTTGTTCTCCAGCCAGCTGTTGAGCTGATGACAAGCGTGGAAGGGCTATAAGAAGGGAGATCTGAAAATCAGGCACATTTCTATGGGAGTTGAATGATTCAAAATTGCGTTCCACATAATTCAGCAGGGATCTCTTGCAAGAAGTCTATCAAGCAGTGTTGCAGTTGAAGAGGTCTGAACTCTCCTGGGCACAGCTGGGAGGTGGAGTATTGCAAAGGGGGAAATTAAGAGCCAGGATACGGTGACGGAGCTCCCCGCGATACTAGATCAGCATTTTGGGTTTGCGGGTATATAAAAATGGTACTGTACTTTGGAATTGTTGATATTAATTATTGCAAGCAATTAGAAGCTGTTGTGTTTGTTGTTTTTTTGTTTTGTTTTTGTTTAGTTTTTTGTTGTTGTTTTTTTTTACCAGCTGTTTGGTGACCTAGATGACACAAGTGAATGGCCTCAGTCCATTTCTCTTTGAACAAGGAATCACACTGAAAATATTGCCATTACATTGGACTTCCTCACTGGCAGGCTGTGCTGGGAGGAGGACTGAAAGGGTTAGAACAGCCAACTTTCAAGTTCTTTCTGGAAAATTTTCTGCTGTTGCTAATATCTACCAGAGCAACAGCAAGAGCATTAGCAAAGGCAAGATGTTCGGGCAGCCATAACTGATAGGGTTGTCAAAACCTGCTGGTTCCTTTGCCAGGAGACACCTGGAGCTGTGTCTGTCCTGGCATACTCAGTGTTGCTTGAGTGGGGCTCTACAAGTGGGAAAGTCTCCAGACAAAAGGCCAGTGTTGACAAAGTTGTGGTTTCTCCAGGCCATGGTTGAGACACATCACTAGGGTGGTATGAGGGGAAGTTTCCATTAACCATTGTTCCCAGCTTGCATCCACCACCACCGTGGAGTTCTGCAGCTGGATTTCCAAAAGAGCTTAATGCTCAAGAGCTCTCATTTCAGCAACTTAGAGGGGCCAAGTTCTTTCCAGAACACTTGGCAATCATCAGCCTCCATTGAGAACAAAGCTAAGCATATTAACCAGTCCAGCCACTTCACTGTTGTGAAAATTTGGCTGCTGATGTGAGTGCAGAGTGTTTAAATAATACAGAGACTGGCACCAGAGGCATCTGGCTCCCCATGCTGAGCAGCGAGGTGCTTTACCTCCGCCCGGCCTCGGCAGCTGGTGGTGTAGGCTTCCTTCTTGGCCGATTCCTTGTGCATCACAGCCCCTGACCAGCTCTTTCTCTGGATGTTGTGACAGCTGTGAAGCTTGCTGATGTGAGGATTAGTCGGCTGCTGGGCACATGACGTTCAGATTGCTGTGCTTATTTGACCTGCCTCTGATTGCGAGGAATTTAGTGCATAAAAATAACACCCAGAACAAATTTGGCAGAAGGATGCACAGCTAAAATACCATGCACACACAGGGAGAGGAGCTTGGAGAGAGATGTAATGTGAGGCCTCGTACTGTACTTCTGCAGTAATAGCAGTGCCAAGTCCAGTGCAGCCCACGCTGTCGTCTTGGGTTACGACGAGTTCCAGCACCACATAGATGTAATGGCCATTAGCCAGTAAGCTAACGAAGACAGGTTCCTGGCTTGTATTATTGGCAAAACTCGATAGAATAAATAAAAAGGTAGCGAGTGCCAGGAGTTGCCTAACGTAAAACGCTGGACAAGGAAATACTGTTTTTTCTGCCTGAGGTTTTAGACACCCTTATTAACTCTGCTCTTCTCAGTGGGGTTCCTGATCACTTACAGGAGTGTGACAGAGCGGACAGTCAGCCCGCACCGACTGACGGAGGTGGGCATGTAGGAGTAGCTTACAGGGCAGGAGTCTTCAGGCTCCTAGGTGGGGATGTTTTGCTGTGTGCGTGATGCACTCAGGCTTTGCACTAGTGAACAGCATTCATCTTGAATGAGCTTTGCATTGGTACCTGCAACATCTTAGGTTTGCTGAAGGATCAGGTCTGATTGACTACTGGCAGAGCTTCTCAGGCTGGAGGAGGTAAAATGTGTGCACGGAGGGAACAAAGCAGCATCTTGATTGCTGTAGGTTCTTGTCCTGGATCTCACCTTGCAGAAACAACTTTCCTTTTTATTTTGTTGTTGCATTGGTAAGATGCGTTACCTCAATTTCCCACGTTTAAAAGGAGCAGGTTTTCCCTTTCCTTTCTGGAAGGGAGTTATTGTAGAATTTCTTGAGGCCAGTGATTACAAAGCTCATGTAACTCTGGAATATGGCACATTATAGATAAATTATAATGTTAACTGATTCTGTGTACCTAGATGTTCAGCAATATTTAAATACAGGCTCTTTTGTTTAGGGCAATTAGAAAGGGCAGATTTCACAATCCGTTTGACTTCTACAAACACCCTGCAGGCTCACCAGAAATATTATAAAAGTATTCAGAGCTTGCATCTTGCTTCATTTTTGTCTGTATTACAGAATTTGCAAGATTTGCACAAGTTAAAAAATCATCTTGCTGCTCTAGTACAAGCATACTCACATCAAAGGAAGCTTCCCTGCGTTTAATCCTTCAAGTAAGCCTGTTTCTGCCAGCCCTTGTATCTGAAATGAGATTAGCTCTCCATTTAAAGCAAGGTTGCAAGATGCCTTGGTGAATTGAGCCGTCTGGGCTCGCTTTAGAACTGTTCCTAGCCTGGGTTTCCCCGCCGCCACCGCCTTTACGGACATAGACGTGTTATAAACCTTGCGCTCGACGTCCAGCCGTTCTAACGGTTGGACTCGGTGATCTTAAAGGTCTTCTCCAACCCAAACGATTCTGTGATTCTGAGAAAAGAAATGAATAGTTGTATAATATTTGGGTGCTATTTATCCTGAAT
>JAAGNO010021619.1:0-26760 GCA_033439905.1 Ceryle rudis
TCCAGGGGTCATGGGGACTCCACCCCTGCCCTGGGCAGCCTGGGACAGCCCTGGACAACTCTCAAGGGGAAGAAATTGTTCCTCAGCTCCAACCTAAACCTCCCCTGGGGCAACTCAAGGCCATTTCCTCTTGTCCTATCAGTTCCTTCCAGTTTGTCATCTTTTTTTAGTCCATGAGCATGTTTAGCTGTCCCTTTCACCCCTGACACTTGCCTTTTGTTTTTAAACATCATTTGCTATTTAAAAATGTAGCCACCAGCTTTCCCTGGGGGACACAGGATGGTTGGGCAAGAGGAGCAGCCTGGGACGGCGATGCCTTGCTGCCGGAGGAGGTGGCAACTCAGGACACAGTAGTGGCCAGTGATGGGAGTGATCTGAGCACAACATACTTGGAGTTCCTCCATACTCGGAGATGTCTTACAAAATGATAAAGATTTTGGAAGTGTGAAATAAATAAGAAAATGTTATCAGGATGCTGGGCGATGGTTGTGTTCCAGGGAGCTCAACTGGTGCACTGCAAGCATTGGACCTCATTGTCCTCTACAGCTACCTGAAAGGAGGTTGTAGAGAGGTGGGGGTTGGCCTCTTCTCCTTAGTAACTACTGACAGAACCAGGGGAAATGGTCTGAAGTTGCAGCAGGGGAGGCTTAGATTGGATATTAGGAAGATGTTCTTTACAGAAGGAGTGGTTGGGTGCTGGAACAACCTGCCCAGGGAGGTGGTTGAGTCACCATCCCTGGAGCTATTTAAGAGACCTGGTTAAGGCAGACCTGGTGCTTCAGGATATGCTCTGGTGGCAGGCATCTAGGGGGTTACTTTGTGGTTTTGAAGTCGTGTTTGATCAGGGTATTTAGGTGTTTTTTTGTTATGGGTATGGTTGGACCCGGTGATCTAGGAGGTCCTTTCCAACCGTGAATATTCTGTGACTCTGTGGAGCGGGGCCAGTTTTCTAGCCTGACAACTTCAGAAATAAAATGACGTGTGAGAAGGAGAGAGCAGGCAGGGTGATTCAGTGGGCTTTCTGAGGCTAATGAGGGAATCTGCTTTCTGCAGGTACAATTAACAGGAAAGAAAATCAGTATTAGCCAGTTGGCATTGGAATGGTTTTCTGTTCCTCGCACCTTTGTGGCAATCCTCGAACTACACACCTGTGTGGTGCCTAGGAGCCAAGTCTGAAAGGTCTCCACCCAGAGCCCTTTTCCTGCAGGGAAGGAAGGGCACGTTTGGGGATTACACATTAAAGTGGGCGTTGAGTTTAGATCTGATTGCAATTTGCAGGTGGTACCAGCTTGTAATTTATCAGTTGATCTTCTCTCTTAATATGCCTGTGAAATAGAGGTTGCACCTAGAAGAAATCAACAGTAAGAATGCAACTACCATCTTCAGCCCATCTTTTAAAATCAAATGTGAAATCTCCAGTTTGATTGGGGTGGGAGTGATGATTTCAGGGGAGTGATCTTTGTTGCTCAATCCTTTTAAAAAAACAGTTTCAGAAAGCTAAGAAGTCATTTTAAAGATATGTGGTGCTACCTTCCCAGCTCATGAAAGCATAAACAGAGGAAAGTAGACGTGCCGAAGTGTTTTTAAGTGCAGAAATACCAATAGGGAAGATCTAGCCCTGAATAAATCTGCAAGCCTGGAATTTGGATGTTCATCCTCTCAGCACTGAATGCAGAACTGAGAGTGAATGTGCTTCTAACAGAGGCCATCTGCAGTAGGTGCCTGAAGTTGAGTGGAGTGACCGTGTGGCAGATATTATTCTGTGGGTCAGATATTATTCTGTGCAGACTTGGTGTCACTGGGAGGAGAAGGCTCTTCAAGGAGAGCATTAATTTGGGAGGGGCCTAGAATATTGAAATAACAATGTCACAGCATTTTAGTTTATACAGGAGGAGAAGCTCTGGCAATGTGAGTCAGGCCCTTTTCTAAGAATGACTAATATTATAAACAAATGTTAAGATAGTGGTATTAAACTCAGTTTTCTAACTGCAGTTCTTAAAGGTCATAAAACTGATTCAGTTTTCCAGTTTCAGCTTTTCCCATCTACTTTGCTGAGCAGTAATCAGGTCATTGGGCCATTTCCCTTGGAGACTGACCAATACATCCTCAACTTCATTTCTAAATATAGCCATCCTTTTTTTAGCATTGTTAGTTTTCCCTCTCTTTATTTATTTATTTTTTTTTCACTTTACTCCTTTAAAGTGAATTTAGTGCAGCAGAAAAGTGCCAGATCGACATCACTGGAAAATGATGTTCCAAGGCTGCTGTTTATCCACGGAGAGCAGCCTGTGTTTATCCCCAGTGTGCTGTGGAAAGCTAACTTTGCACCATTCCACCGACGTGCCTTAACCTCGATCAGTGGAAACAGGGCTGGTCTTAGCCTCTGTGCCTTGCCATCCCAAACCACCCTGGTGCAGGCAGCCAACAAGATTACCAAATCCTCTTGTCCTGGTTGCTTTGGAACTCAGCGGTCGACAAGGGCTGGCTTTGCTGTTTTAATGGCATCAGTAACACCCTTCTGCACAGCGTTCTTATGCAGAGGAACTGGGATTTGGCTTGTCCGTCTAAAGATGAGGCATCTAGTCCAAGCTGGTGTGTCTGGACACCCTCCGTCATTACCTGAAGAGGGATAAGGACCGATGCTAGGAACCCTCTGTGAGGGAGGCAGCACGGCTTCATTTCTAGCACGGTTTTTCTCTCTCCTGATGGCTTTGAAGCAGGCTAGAGAAAGAGCTTAAACTAGACAGGTGACTTATAGTTGGGTCGAGTTTAGTGAGCTGAATCCCACCCAAAGCGATGGGAGGAAACCCGACATATTGAATAGCCCAGTTCCTCTGCTATGTCAATTGCGATATATTTTCTTAGGCCCCAGTCCTACAACTAGATTCCTGGAGACTCCAGGCTCTGCTGTGGCCAATACCAGTCGTGGAGCAGAGCTTTCTATTGCAGACCCTCCAGGGTGCTGTCTGCAGCCAGCTTCAGAGGAGCGAAGGTCTTTTGATACCTTGACATAGACAGGTTTGCACAACACCCAAAACAATGGGGGAAATGTGGTCCTGGTGGGAGCCTCTGGTTATGATTGAAACATCAGTTTCTAAGTAAATAGTACTCGAATTAACTTTTAATAACTTTGCACTGCTGTTTATTGTGTCACCGAGAAGTATTATATAGGGTATAATCGCTACAATTTGCTCCTGTAATTGCAACTTCATGTTTTGCAAAATGCACGATGCTTTTCACTTTCAATCCACAAAAAGAATTGCAGATTGACCTTGACAGCTCCCAGCTTTTCCCTTTTCCCCGGTGTGCTTTCATTTCTCTCGATGACTTTTGGCTTTCTACTTTGGAAGCTGCAGGACTCTTTGCAGGCCACAGGGTGTACCAGTGTGGTGTAAGCCAGCTTAGCAAGATGTCCCCAAATATCTTTCTACTCGTGATGTTCCGAAATGATATTCCAATGTAGCAGCCGTCCACTCCGAGGAAATAAAACTGTCTTCGTGCTCTGATGCTCTTTATGTTCCAAATTCCAGAAATGATACAGCTTGGTTTAAAAGATACAGATGCTCCACGCTCCAGCGGGCTGTGAGTGCAACTTTCTACATTACACTTTCTTACAGTTTAGTCTTTGTTGTTCGATTTAATGTATGTTCTGGCAGAGGGGAGCCTTAAAGAACTGCAGTGAGTTACCTGTTTGGCACAGTTTGGTCTGTGGCTTACTGGGAAATTCAGTGCTTCAGGAAACACTTTCTCCTCATATTTTTGGAAGTCAACAGAAGATGAAGGTGCTCAGCAATAAGGAAACCTGCAAGTCTACCAGCATCAGTGGTACAGCTGCAAGAAGAATCCTTGTGCAAATAGACTCACAAAAATGTTACAGTTATGAGTGGAGACACTTCATACAAATTTGGCTCGAAAACGGAGGCAACAGGCGAGTAGAATTCTGGTTGGGGGAGGGCATTCATAGGCAATGGTTAGTTCAGTCTTGACAGATAATTACAATGATCACAGACAATTTGGGTCCGAAGTATGATTTGCCTGCACCTCTTTTTCTTTTATCCGCTGGCTACAGCTGTGCTCCCCTAAGCACAACCAATTTGCCTCAGGCAGCAGGAACTTCAGCTCCCTACAAAGCCCATCTGGAAAGGACCTACAGTGTCATCAATCACATGCTGTGTCCCTGCAGCAGAGGGTATACACAGAGGTGTAGTGTGTGTCTCACAGAAAGATTTGGATCCTGCCTGCTTTCCATGTGCAAACACCAGAAAACGCAGCTGCATTTGTCCCAAACGTACTGGCCTTGAGGACCCTCCTCTTAGGTGGGTTAACACCGCTCCGAGTCCACTCTCCAGCTCACCGGTCAGCTTCCTGACACCCGCAGAAACTGGGCTTACCAATGACTTCCCTTCAGGTTTGGGTTTTGCCAGCAAAGAACAAAGTGTGTTTCATTTTGGTTTGGTTATTTTTATTGGAGACTGTTTTAGAAGGTGGCTGACCCTGGATTAGGGCAGTAGTTTTAAGGGGCCTTTGAACTTCCAGCTGCTGTGGTCTGTCACAGTCTCCCTATGGTTCTTTCCTCTGCTAAAGATTTTTGGTAAAGTCTGGGTCAATCAACTAGAGTCTCATCATAGCCAACTTCTGTCATTCAAGTGGACACCCAGGTGAGTCCACATAGACGCCCGAGATGCCACCAGGGAGACCTGCGTATGTCAGAAGGGGATTCAGTCCACCTAATTCTGCCTCACCAGCGAGGCATTGGGTGTTGTCCTGTAGTTCCCGTGGAGAAATGACAGAAACCACAGCAGGCTCCTCATCTCTGCAGAGTGCTCAGCACATGCTAGTAGCCTTTATAGAACCATTCAGCTTGGAAAAGACCCTTGGGATCATCGAGTCCAATCATTAACCCCACTCTACAGAGTTCACCCCTAAACCACGTCCCCCAACACCACATCCTGAGATCCCAACAAACACTGACAACAGAAAATGTTCCGGCTCAGTTCTGTAACCTGGGAGAAGAGGAAGAAAAAGACTTTTCCAAAGTATATTTTACACTTTATTGTCTCAAACCCAACCCAGCTAGTGGGTCTGCCTTCAGAGAGACAGATATTTGTCACTCTATTATTGTTTTACAGTGTCAGTTCCAGACACTTAAGTATTGTTGGAATGCAGTAGGGGGGAAAAAAAAAAAAAAATCATGTTTTAAATCTCCGATGGGGTAATAAACTGCAGCCAGGAGCTAATTGTCCTGAAACTTGATCCTTTACAATATGTTATTGCTGTAAGGGGACTACCCAACTCTACTGCACTGGGGTTTGTTTCACCATTAGTTAGGTAGTACATACACACGCAAAAAAAACCCCCAGATCACAGGTTTGCTCCCAGTTGTAGACTTAAGCACAATTCTCAAAGCGATCGATGCATTTTGTACATTAAGCCAGTAAGGGAGGGTATTAATCCTCATCAAGTTTAATGGCTCACTGTGGATTTGCTTCCTACCAACTTTCTTCCACCCAAGAAGTCCTGAGAATGTTGTACCCCTCCTGTCAGGAGAAAATGAATCATTACCCAGAGTCTGGAAGGCCAGAGGTGAATTGGAAGCCGCACTATGGAACACTCACACTACAGTATTATTATTTTCTTTTTACACCGGCATTAAATAATATTTGAGCTCAGGGTGGTCAGCCCAATGGGTGGCTTAACGTGCTGAATGCAACCAAAGAAAGGGTACATCCATCACGTCCTAAGGTTTTGTTCACCAGTCTGGTTTAGTGTGGTTTGTCCCAGACTAGGTATTAGTCAACCAGATCTTAAAATGCACCAACTTCTAAAGAAGTCCAACTTCTAAATGTTAGCCTCCAGTTTAGATGGAATTTTGGCTGGAAAAATCTTTTGAAGATCCAAAAAAATTCTTTCTTGGTGTTTTTCTCATCTGTGTTCTGGGTAAGGCAGATTAATAGATCTGCTTAATTACCATCAGAAAAGCTATTCTAAGGCTATTTTAGCCAGGTAGGATGAGATTCATTGAAGCTGGTGCAATTTTGGGTCACATTTTAATGGAAATTCACCACATTTTTATTTTCAGAGTTTTCCAGCTGTAAAAGTTAGTGTGGGAATCCGTTCTGAGTTTTTTACCCAGTCCTTAGCTCACAGAATAACCTGAGTTGGAAGGGATGCATGCGGATGGTTGAGGGTTGCTGAGGATCCACCATCCTTCCTGAGCTGCAAGCAGTTAAGTAGCTGGGTGTAGAGCTCACTGGGTGTAGGTGGACGTCCCTGCTTCAGAGGGGTGGAAATAACTTTAGATGCATCAGAAAGAAAAGTAGCTTGAAGTCCAGACACAGAATAAACTGTGCTTTTGTCTCAGTTGCCTTCCACTTTTCCTTTCTGAGAATGTCTCTGTGAGCTTTTAAAAATCCCTCTTCCAGTTTAAAGAGCGGTGCGGTGGTTCTTGGTATGCTTTGGAACCTCTTGATGCTCAGTCGTCATGCCTTGTTCCTCGTGAACAGGGATCAGTTGTCTGCCTCTCAAATTCTCCAGCCAAATCTTACTGGGATTCATAACAGTTGATCTGCTTGTGCTATTTTATGCTTCACATGCAATATGCTCATTCTGAGAGGGGATACTTGATAGAACTTGGGTTGGGGAGAATATCCATCTGTAGAAGATGCTGCATCTGAAAGGAAGCCCTGAGTAGTTTGTTGATGTTGGTACAGACAGGGGAGAAACTTTTTCTCCCTAAAGCTGACAAATCTATTATTGTTCTGCATGCCTGAGGCAACCGAGTATCCCATTCACACCATACAGGTAGATAGCAAAGACAATTGCTTCTTTACACCAGTGAGGATCTGACAAGTAGACAAAATAATTGAAGAGGCTGTGATACTTAATACTACAGTTAAGAGCTTGGCGCTCTCAGGACCCGGGCGTGCAGGGAGCACATGTGAAGTGAGGAAGTGTTTTACACAATCATTTGTCAGCCCGTAACTGCTCATTAAACAATGGTCAGTCTCTCTTTCAAAGTAAATTCACTCCCTCCTGCCTAAGGAGAGCTGAGATGTACATATATATACACCCATAAACTCCTATGGCTCAGACACAGCAATTAGAAACTAATTACACTAAAACACTTAATCCCAATACAGAGGAGGGGGGAAAAAAAAAAACCTGTTGAAATTTGGAGCCGTTCATCCATCATTCTAAGTGAACAAGTGCCAAAGTGAAGGAACGGAGCTGAAGCCAACCCAGCTCGAGGAGGTTTTTCTGTTTAGTCTTTCTCTCGCCATGGAAGTGCATGTTTTGTCACAGGGGGTCTTACTGTGATTATGTTTATATTGAGCTTTCCAGGGACGTTTCAAGAATGTAATAGTTAAATTTTATTCTCAGCTCTCTCTGCGTGTCTTAATTTAGTTCAGTCAAGGCAAGAATTGAAGTTAAATGCAGCTTTGGTGTAACTAATAAGAAAAACTCATACTAATAAAAAAGGCAGCCTTCAATTTCTGGACCAAGTGCTCCCAGTGATTTAATATTCAGTTCTACATGTGGATGGTTGAGGGGGATGTAAAATTGCTTCTTCATGTTGTGATGTAACAGGAACTTCCTAAGTAAGTCAGGATTTATTTATTTTTATTTTTCATTTCTCTGTAGAGCAGACCAAAATCGGGAATTTCCATTCCATGAGAAATTCCCCTTAATAAAATCTAATTTAATTTTTCCTTGTGAGATACGTCATTGTACTATAAAGCAAAAGCCAGCGAGGAGAAAGCAAAATGTTGCTTTCGGAAACCAGAAAAATTGTCCTAATTTTTGACAAAAGTCAGAAAGATTGATGTGTATCTTCAAAACATTTGGATTTCCCACTAGAAAAAAAAAAACTGTTGCGCTGGAAAACTATCGATCAGCTCTGCATGAAAGATCACGTTGCATTCGTGGAGGAAAAGTTCAGGAGAGACCTTTGGGTGATTCACGTTCCTCCTGTTTCTCCCCCGGCTTTGTGATGGGCCAAAATAAGCCTCAAGGTCGCAATCACATTTTGGGCTGAGTAGTTTGGCAGGTGAAGCATATTCCACAGACATCAGGGGTACACACAGCTGAGTCCAAGTGGAGCCCATGTTCAGCTCCACACGAGAGAGGTTGATTGTTTTGGCCTCTTTCCTTTGCTCTAGGGTAAAATAGAGGCACCCTTCTTGGGATATTATTGGTGCGAAATCGTAAGTTACAGTTTTATTACCAGTTGCTGCGTGCGTGTGTGAGGGAGAGAGAGGAGGTGGCAGCTCTAGGAGAATATAACCGTTCTTTTGTGACTAGAAATCCATTCTTTTTCGGGGTTTTTTTTTCTGTTTTCTCCTTTATACTTTTTCTTTCCAAAACCTAAGTTACATTTTAGGGAGAGAAAAGTAGAATTTGCTTTTCCAAACAGCATCAAACAGACATATTGTGATGATATTTTGGTTTCTGTCTGCTTTCTTCCAAACTCGGTGAATTCCTCAGTTTGAGTTGCTGAAAAATTAGAAATAAGTGAGCCTATGGATTTAGCGTCTCTTCTTGTAATGCCCACATTGCATCCTACAAAACGTTTCGGTCGGACGCTGCAGTTTTTACATGCGGCGTTTTCAAGCGCTGTGGGAAACCTCGCTGTCGAAGGAGCAGCTCAACAACGTGAAGGTCTTGGTGACACAGATAAAGTCTGACTTACTAGCACTTGTCATGGAGCCCGGTGTTGTGTGAGACTTCTTTCCTGATAAGTGAAGAAGGTCACAAGCAGAAGTGCTACCCCGGGGGTAGCAGGAGATGGAATTAGAGGTGATTTTCCTAAGCACAAGAGAGAGAGTTATGAAGCCCATGTGCCACTGACTCAACAGTGAATTTTTTGGAGAGGAGAATGACTGAATTTATCATATCCTCCTTTGGGCATCATATTCAGTGCAGTGTAGTGGTGCAATATTCCGTCACGATAGTTTTGATGACCTGGTGACCTCTCTGGATGGTTGTAGATGACAAAGATATTCAGAAATTTGCTAAGAACACTTCCACTTTTCAGGCAGCGGTAGACCCAGAGGAGGACAGAATGAGGAGCTTTCCCGTATGGTCCCTGAAAACAGTGACAAATTGATGCCATAATGATCTAAAGCAATCGTGTTTTCCACATAAAACATCTCCCTGCATTTCATTACAGATTTCAAGGACCTACGGTCTGTGTTGAGTTGTAAAGTTCTGTCCAATGACTTGGTTTGCTTCCAAAAGAACAGGCTGAGAAATTTGGAGCTGGAATCAGGGCTGTTGGGGAGGAATACTTTTCCCCCTATTAACTCCAGGATGTTTTCACTGATTGTTTTGGATAAGGTACTGATTTATTTACTTTTCCCAATGGCAGAAGCGTCAGCTGAGGTATTTAGCAGAGTTCCAAACGAATAGGTTTCAGTGAGTGGAAGATTTTTGTGTTCAGCTCTGAAGAACTGGGACAATGGATTCTTTGGGGCAGTATCCTGACTAGTTTGTCATCATGCCCCTCTCCTTGGCTGGGACTGCAGGAACATTCAGCCATATCTAGATACTTTTTCTGCAGTTCATACCTCAGCCATCTCCATTCTCCTAACAAACTAGGGTTGATCTTAGAATCATAGAATGTTTTAGGCTGGAAGGGACCTCTAGAGGTCGTCTGGTCCAACCTCCCTACACAAGCAGGGACATCTCTACCTCGGGCAGGCTGCTCGGAGCTCCATTTACATCTTCTGCATTAAGAGCCAGTGGGAGTCAAGTCCATCAAGACACGTCCTCTCCCACAAGGAGTGTTTATCCGTTCAGACTTTAGTTCATCTACAAAAGGGGTTTAACCACCAATGAAACAATCTGGACGTACTGTCCAAGCACATGTGGCAATAAATGAGCTTACCTTAAGCACCCCAGGGTGGGGAGTGGGAACGGTCTTTTCTCACTCTTGCGTGTTCATGGTCCTCCAGTTGTCTCAGTTCTCCCTTGCATGGTGTTTGGAAGCCAGAGGCAGGGGTGGCCGAAGACCTCGAGCCGAGCGACCTTGCGATGATTCCTATCACAGGCAGAACACGGGGTGACCGCTTTGCTCTTTGAAGGGATGCTCTCTAAAAGTTCTAAATTTAGCAACCGATAAAGGTACTTTGGTAATTTTTTCTTAAATGATTGTTGCACTATTTTGTAACTTCTGTTCCCCTCTGGCTGGGATTCGAGAAACCTCTCCCTCCCACCCCCCTCCCCAACTCCTTGACAGCAATCGCTAGTTGTAAAATAATAGACCATCAGCCAGCAATAATTTGCAATCCAAACAGACTTGACGCTCTCTGACATTTATTGAAACCTCAGACCCTGTTCGCTGGTTTCAGTTTTCCTCCCTTTGCTCTGTTTTTACAGACAGACAAGTGCTTAGATTTGGGTTTAATAATGAGGAGAAATTTCGTCTTGGCCCAGCTTTGCTTGTGTTGGCTGCAGCGGGGGCTTGCAGCAGACGGGCGGTTGGAGTTAATTACGCTAAATGGTGAGAACATTATTTGACCCCACTGGTTCGGCACCAGATGTTGTACGTTGCCTCTGAGAAACCAACACAGACGTAACGCTTTCAGGGCTGGATGAGGAAGGATAATATACTTGGAGCTTAGTCACTTTTTGTGCAGCATTCGCTATCCCGGGATAAGCCCGTGACAAACAAAGCGCTGCGTCTTATTAGGTACAGATGACAACATTCAGCTTTAGCCACTCGGGGCAAATTACGGTTTCGTTGTATTTTTTGGAATTGAATGCACCAAAATTCACCCCACACACACGAAAAAAAAACCCCATTTTGCTAAACGTATAGTTAACATTCTGCCAGCACAAGGTATCGACTTTGGTAAATCCTTCCTGGAAAGTGAACTTTACATTTATGGGCCAGACATGATGGAATTTAATGTTTGAAAATGATTAAAGGATTTTGTTCTTTCCTAGTAACAACTGCATTTATCAAGGTGGCAGCCGCGGTGGCCTTAGTAAGAGCTGAAATGTAACCGAACTGCTGAGCTTACGCTGGCGTGGGTCTGGGAATCCCTCCGGTCTTTAAGCATTAGGGTTGGGGAATTACATTGGTAGATATGGGAGGCAGGGACTACAAAGTGTTTATTGACCCCAGTCTGTGTTAATAAAGCATTAGAAGTATTACCTGCTTGGGGATTGTCAGGGCACGGCAAAGTTGTACTGACCTGCGTGGAAAACTGAAACTCCTCTTAGTCTTTGAATAAACTGTTTGGACTGTGGAAACGACAACCCTTCAGCAGACTTATATATCACAGGAAAGCAAGCAAAAGAGCCTTCTTACCACAAAAAAAATGTATTCCCTTGGCCTTTATTTGCTTGCATGGTAGTGATAAGCTTTTTAATGTTACACAATTTATAGGCAAATTTGAGTTCTGTCTCCTTTTCCAACGGATGGAATCACTCAGAGTTTACTAAACAGCAGCTCTTCTTCAACCCCTTCCCGTCTGTGTGCGAGTCTGCTCGGGGTGCGGGGACAGTCGATTCACCCACCTTCCAGGAGCTGTTCTGAACAGGATTTAGTCACCTGTTTTGGGGTGACATTCCCTACTGGAGCAAAGCCGTTGACCAAAGTCAGCAGAATTCAGAAGCAGGTGATGATTTTAGTTGTTCGAGGTCTCTAGTATTTTATTTTTTTTAAACGTCACCTTGTGCCTGTAGTGTTATTTCGGTTAATTCTTGGTTCAGTTTTACTGTTCCTTCATCCTTCTCCCACAGAGGGATTGCAGGGGCTGTGCTTCTGAAGCCAGACTACATGATAAAGTGATTTCAGTCCTATATTACTACATCTCGAAGAAATACTGTATACTCCATCACTCGGAAGATTCTCTTCCACTCAGAACTCTTCCATTTTCCTGTTTCATTTGGAGTTGGGCTGCCTTTCAGTGAGAGCTTTTCCCCCAACACACATGTGCAGCAGAAGAGCACCGCTGATGTAATACAAAACCCAACGCAGAATGCTGCAGTTGGACTGTTTCCACTGTTTCCTGATTCAGTGAGATATTCCGAGTCACCTTGACCTATCCAAGTCCTATAGATATGTCTTTTCATTAAAGAATTCAGAATAAGTCCTCTGGCATAAGCGGAGTTACTCTGTGATGAGTGCAGCACAAGTCTGAACAACATGCCCTGTCTGGTTTTTGGTGTGTAAAAGCAACACCCCCAGAGAGCTGCCTCCCGTGCTGCTGAACTTTGCATGGAGTGCATCCCTTTGGGATCCTTCTGCCTGTGCTACACTTTAGGGCACATCCCCTGTGAGCGAAGGCTATAAATTATGCTGATATACTAAGGCTGAGGATGCAGTAAATAGTGAGGAAGTGGCAGTGATACAAGGCTCAGTTCTGGGAAAACCTCCTGGTTTCACTTGACCCTCTACAGTAGGTGCGGATGCACACAAGCATGACACCACGGCCACACCTCCTCTTCTGAGGCTGACATGAACTATCAGAAAAAGTAGTTTGTACCCATCTATTTGGGCCAGCATTGGTAGGACAGGAGGGAAGTTCCTTGGAGCTTTCTCAGATGTATCTGAACAGCAGAGGAGGGGACGCATTGGATCACACCAGGGACTAAATGCTGTCAAGTAGATGATTCCATTTTATTTTCCCCTCCTTGAGCACTAAGTAGGTAACTTTGGATGAACTATGCCATTTGCTCGATATGTTTTATGCAAAATCATTTGCCTGACACGTCCGTCTTAAGAGTTTTTGTCTTTTCTTGGGTGGAGAACGACTGGTTTTAGTGTACTGGGGTTTTCTAAGAGAGATTTCGATTCACTCACAGACAGCAACACTGTCTGTAATTTACTGTGAACCATGAGAGACATTAGCTGAAATTTTCAGGAGCAGATTAGGTTGAAAAAATTTATGACAGCATTTAGAAACATTAGACTTAAGACTGCATGCCAGAGCATGACAAAATAGCAGGTAATAACAGATCTCATTAGAACTGTTTATTTAAATTGAACATTAGCCTGTCAGGGATGTTTTCACTGCTGTATAGGTCTTATTTTCTTCCAGATTAACTTCTACCAAGTACAAGCACCCAGAGATGTCTTCCTAGGGGCTGCTCAGTGTGTGTATTCATTCCAATGTGCTCGCAAAGTTTTGTGTTTTCTACGTTATATTTGAATTCTAAGGACAGTGCTACTTTCTTTTCTTCTTTATTGACTTTCTCCGTATCTAATTATCTTTATGTATCAAAAAACAAGCAGATTTCCAACAGGATCTGAGTGATTCTGACTCTGATGTTCTATTTCAAAACCAGAGATAACTCCAGAAATATTTTAAGCACCTCAGTGCCATGTGAAGGTGTTTAAATGTATCTGTGGCCCTTGGCTGTTATCACCTTGAAGCCTTAGTCCTCCTTATCAATGGATGTTAACGCTGCTGAGCATCTGACCTCTGACAGAGGAGGACTGGGGACGTACAGCTCTTCAGAGATTCAGGAAACATTGTGCCATAGGAGAAGTCATGGCTCGTATAGTTCAACTCCACATTCACAAGGGTTCTGAAAAATATGGAGAGCACCCTAAAGCCAGATCAGAAGGCTTAGCTCGCCCTCCCCAAACCAAAATTTTCATCTCTAATATTTAAGCATTTGCTTTTCTTTTTCTTGGACCATAGTCTGTCTCTTAGGCTTCAACTTCTTTCTGGTCCTTACTCTTTGTACTTTAAATACAAACTAGACGGACAGAAATTATCCGGACCTGATCCCCTCTCCAGGTGATCTTGTCTGCGCTTCCTAACCTTAAATAATCCTCCAATATACAGGCGTATTCTTTCAGCTTGTCAGACCTTCAATAATACAGACATATCAGCTGTCATCCCTTCTAGGGAACATGAAGATCTTCTGCGAGTCAAACATTTAGATAACCAGTGTATTGCTGGGTTGTTTGTACCACACAGAGTCATCCTGGATGTGTCTGGACCTGTCGCATGGTTTATCCACAATAACCAGGCCAACTATCTCTAGACAACAGCTTGCTGTTATATTTTCTTACACAACAAGCAGCAGTGGTAGCACCGTGTTTATATGTACGGAGATTAGACAAGACTATGACAAATCAACAAAAAAACCCAACCAAACCAAAACCAAACACCCAAAACAACCCAAAGAAACAAACCTTAAGAAGATACAGTTTCACTGAAGCAATTGTCCTACTTGTGACAGAAATTCAGGGCCAGCCCCATCTCCAGCAGACATTAACTGTATATATAACTTAAAATAAAAGTCCTTGGAATGATGTCAGCATCGCTTAGCTGAAGTCTGAGCAATTGTTTGCATTTTGCAACTGTGGATATGAAAAGTACTTTTCACGAGTCTGGTCAAAATAATGTTAAAATCACTTTCTATCTTTTATTTTATTTCAACAAATCAAACTGTTTCCTTGTATGTTAGAAGACTTTGGAAAGATTCAGCCTTAAGACTTTTTAAAGGGATATTCAAGGGCACAGAAAATGGCTGTTTGGGAATGCTGGAGGAACCAGCATATTTTCCTGCAGGCTGCTCAACCCTAGGTATCTCCAGATAAAAAAAAAAAAAAAGGAAAGAGATTATCTAAAACATGTTGATAAAGAAAGGACTCTTGCACCACCTTAAGAGGGGCTCCCCGATGTCACACTGCCTTTGATTTCCATTTGCTCACCCCTGTGAATTTGATGAAAAGCAGTAAAATGCTATTACCTTCAACAGGGCCATTTTAATAGGGGCTTTATTATTCACTTCACATGCTTCACATCCACCTTTTCCTTACCCTCAAAGCTCCAATAAAACATATTTCAGCCTATCAGGGTTAAAAAGTGTCCTCCTGCCAGAAACCCATCAAATCCATTTACTAATGACGTATATTCGAGACAATATAATGTTTTTGATTCATGTTTTTTGGAAAGCATTTTGAGTTGACTTCCCTGTAAAATCTTGCCACTTTATTAATCCCTGTTGAGTAGCTGGCAGACAGCTCTCTGCTTTATTTGGCTGATGGCACTGGTTTGGAGATAATGCCCGGCTCTGCCATTCTCATTAGGGCAATAAGCAATTTGAAAAATACCTTTCAACAGCAGGTGAAACATCTGAACAGACTCACCTGCCAGGGTCTCCAGGATCAATCAGCAGCCGTGGCCTTGGTGGCATGAATTCTTGACGTGGTGGGGATGAAGCATACCTTTGGCTTCTCGCTGAAGGTACCAGACCTTTCCCAGGGAAGGTCTTTTAGAACAGAATATAGAATGGGCTTCTGCAAAGATTCTCTTGCTCACAGACCTTTGTTTTCCCCGGAGTCAACTTCATGGTCACCGACACAAAAAGCGTAGTTTGTGTATGAGGAAGAACAACTCCCCAGTGAAGCCGAATGCTCCCTGATACACAGGAAAAACTCTCACCAAAAATACTGTTCAACCCCACTCTTCTATCACTGAGGTGCTGACTTCTAGACTCTCCTATTACCAGCCACATTCAGGTCTCTTTTTGATTGTGCTGGGTGAATAATGTATATCCTGGTCACTTTTCATTACTTTTCTAGTTTGCCCCCAGTTTATGACCTTTTCATGTTTCTTAATATTTGGTTCACGGTGTTTTAATAACCTGAAGATTCACATACCCGAAGAATCTGGATTACTAGCTGTAAGTGAGCATAAAGATAACTAGATGGACTTGAAATGAAAGAAATTCAAAGGCATATTTTAACTTTTTAACAGTAGGCAAAGAGCCACCAACTCAGTTTCTTAGCAGAAGCACTACACTACACTGCTAAAATCTTTAAATCATTCCTGCTTGTGTTTCTAAATGATATTAACTTCAAGCCACCGAGCTCAGTTGTGTCGTTTTTAGGTAATGGAGAAGAAAATTTTCCTTGCTTCAGGAAACACAGGGTATAATTCTGTGGCTGCCGTTGCGGTAGCGTTCAGGCTGGATTTGCCTTTCTGGCTGAGCTCTGTGAAATTGTAATGTATTTTCAACTTGAATTCTCAAACACCTGAAAGAACCAAACCCATTGGGTACGTGTGTCGATGCAGCAAGGGTGGCTCTTCCTGGACAGCAGCAGGACAGACTTCTCCATGCTTATGTGACAGACATCCTTCACCCGGCCCCATGGGATTAGGTTTACTGGAGCCCTTCGTTCGTGGTGTCTGTGCTGAGCCAGTTGTTGTGGTGGGTGATCTGTATTTTAAACTAAACAGAAGTAATTCTGTGGTCTTGGTGGGAAGCTCACCCCCAGCATTTTTGCTAAGTTCTCATGTTGCAAACAGCAAAAAAAAAATGCAGTGGATTGGATCCCGGAATGGTAGCGGGCATCCCACTGCTCTGCCTGCCCTGCCCCCCTGGAAGGCAGGGATATTGTTTTCGCTGAGGCCAGCATGGTACCTCCTGACATAAAGCAAATACTTAGAGATACTGTCACCTCATAAATTTGCAGTCTTCAGAGCACACGTGCTGATTTATAATACATGGCTTTTCCTCCCTTTCTCCCACTTGAATCCAAATCATTGCTAACTCCTCAAATGATGATGAGTTGTCTTCTCTGCTGTGGCAAGCTCCAAGCGCTGGTGGAACAGACCACGGCAATCCACAGCTCTGGCTAGATCAACATAGTGCCACTGGGCTAGATCAACATAGTGCCACTGCACGTGATTGCCAGGGTTTGAAACGGGGTATGAGAGGTGCACGTGAAAAGGAAACGTTGGCTTTATGGTGCTGCTTTAATGCAGAGCTGTGCAGTGGAAAATACCGCACCAGCAAAGTCGGGTTGGGGGGTTTCTTTCTGGCTAAACCAAATCTTTCTTTCTGGTTTCTGCCCTATCTTGCCGAGGGAGAAGGGGGAAGCATCTGTGTTATTGCTTGCTAAACAACTGACGTGTGCCCAGCCAAGCCACAGGAGCAAATTTGAAACGGGGGAGAAAATTCACAGAGTTATTCAGGCTCCGAGCCTGGGTTCTGCTTCATGCGGCCGCGTATCTTCCCACCTCCTTTTCCCCACCCCAGCTGTCCTTCACCTAAAAATACCCCACTTAACCGTGTTTCTGATTCTACTGCAAACTTCAAGGTGCTGTTCACCGTACTGATATTTATTCACAAAATCTCTTCATGCCAGTCTGTGCCAAGGTGTTGCCTTCCCAGACTGGATCAAAAGCGAATCCATGTGTCAGTTGAGTGAATGCTAGGACTGACCGACTGTCCTTCATGGGATTTCAGGGGGTTGTTGGAAAAGCAGGGGCATTTATCTATTCATTGTGGGGTTTTATTTATTAATTTAGCCAGTCTCAAAACCAGAGGATGGAAAAAATGACCTGGGAATGAATCGTGTAAAGAAGGGTAGAAAAATTCTATTCCCTTTAAAAAGCAAAATCATCTGTAAACGTTTTGATAACTGAAATGGAATTTACAAAATAACAGAAAACTACTAAAAAGCAGCTTTTGCCTGCAGTCTTTCATTTTGTGCTGTGTACTCTTTGGGTATCATAGTACCTAAAGCAGTTGCCCGTTAAGAATTTAAGTGAAACTTTCAGAAATAATTTCAATATAACCCACTAAATAATTGTTGTCCCACAGCCTTAGCTGAGGCACTAAAGCAGCTCGGTGGAAAATGTGGAAGGTTCAAATCAGCTGTTGACAGAAATGGCTCTTTTTACATCAGCTGGCAGAAGATGTTCTCTAAAGTGACCATCTACAGAATTCCTCTAGTACCTGGAAGAAAATTGCCCAGCTTTCATCTAGTTTGTTTCCTTCTCTTTGCCTGAAAAGATGTCCTCTAGCCAAACCACACCACTTGTTCTTATTAATTAGTTAGAACTTCTGTGCATTTATCCAGATTTCTCAATACTGAACATCTCTTTCTACCTAGTATTTTATGCTGCTGAAATTCAAGCGGGAGAAAGGAGTTAGAATTAATTATAGTCGTTGGCAGGGAGGATTAGCCACAGATGTTGGATTATTATTGTTGTACTGTATTTGGGAATGACGGAAGGAATGTGTGGAGACTGATGGGATCTGCGAAGAGAAAAGGGAATGTTTAAATCATAAAAGAACTCGCAATTCCTTTTTTTTTTTTCTCTCTCTAACAATGATCCTGATAATAAATAGGCCTGTTTAGAAAAATGAAGGTTTAAGGTGATAGCCTTCTACTACCCGTGGTCATTACAAGTTATCTCGGTTATTTAGTAGGGTGGGCCTTTGCTTGAGTGTCTCACGGACTCGCACACCACCGGCACGTCACTTTCTTCTACCAGCCAAGTATCTGAGACAGCTTTTGGATCCCTCAGATGTATCCCAGAGTCCCTCGTTTCCCTCCACCCCTTTCCTTACACCCTCTTGCGTACACAACACACTTGTGCTATCCCCAGCACGCGTTGTTACTCTTGCACTAGCAATGCTCAGTATCTGTGTTGGGCCAAGATCTATAAATTACCGTTGCCAGAGTGACCTGACGACGCTGCGCGTTTCATTTCACACTGTCACATGTTGAACATAACTTTGGGGAAAACACTTGGCATGCAACAAAATGCAAAAGAACTACGTACAAATTTTGCAGGCAACCTTCACTCCCCAGATTCTCTGACGGCAGAAGAGCTCCCAGAATGAATCCACACAGAAATGCCCTGCCTCATCCTAGAATGCCTACTTAGGGCTGTAAACATAATGAATTTACTTAGAGGGACTAATACTCAGGTTTGCAGCATCAGCTTATTTTTCTTTCTCCCCTTCAAGTGTCGATTGGTGGGACGTGGACAAATCCAAACTGAGCGTTGAGAATCTTCACCCGATTCAACAACCTCTTATGTGCAAATGATCTTTTCTAAACGTGAACTCTTTGGGTAGTATAAATTGGCATAACGAGCAGGGAGGCATGTCGTAATTAAGGATATGGCCCGTGCTTTATTTAATTGCTCTTCTGCCCATTGTAATTACGACCGGATTTGACCGCATAACCTTGTTCAGCACCTGGGCGTAATTCCCTAGCACCACAAACTCAGAAGATTATTTGTACATTGAACAAGTTCAGTTAGTTTTGCATTTAGCTCTGGTAGTGGTTCGCCATTGTTACAACTAGTAGAGATTAAAAGGAAGGGGGAAAAAAAATCCAATGTAGACAAGGCCAAAGTGAATAACATCAGAAGCCTGATCATTTGTCACCTATGGTCACTCGAAACCATTATTTCTTTTACACACTGTAATTTCAGATAGACTTGTGTAAACAGTGTAAAGATTTATTTTCTCAAAATATCAAAACCACTTAGCATGAGTCACAAGCTAGATTTCAGGCAGATAATTTTCTTCTAATAGATTTTTGGGTTAACAAGATAAAAATTAACATGAAAATGATTATGTGCTGACTGAAGGAAACCTGGTTTTATTTTGTTCCCTATTTGTTTTACAAGGGAAGTCTTCAAATATCTTGCAGGGACAAAAATATTTAAAGTGTTTGCACATGTTTCCCATTTCCATTTTATAAGATTCATTCACAAGCAGCCAAATGTATCTCTCTCTCTCTCTCTCTTTTTTTTTCCTTCTTTTGATACACCTCTTAATTAGTCTTAAAGGCTCCAAAGGTGCTTTTTTTTTTCTGTCTGCCTTTTTATTCCAGACGTAGAGAGTGGCAAGCAATGCTAGCAGTTAAGTCATAGGGCTCTAAAACCAATGCTGGATGCTCCTCAAAGGATTATGGGGTGTCCTATGATTTGCTCTTTCTACTTGGTATAAAGGAGCAAAGTGGAGATCTAAGGGCCGTGCGTCACTGTGAAGTGACTGCGCTTGGATAATGTAGATTTGGCTTCTACTGCCAAGTTCTAGTCCCTGTGAAGGCTTTGCCACTGGGATCTGCGTAGAGCTCCGTGCTCCCAGATGAAGGCTCCCATCACCACAGGCTCCAGGGCTGCAGGGAAGCCAAGGAGGTTTCAGCTCCTCTCCTTCTCTGTGGTCGGCCCCTGTGAGGTCTCTGCTATGGGATGGGCAAGAGATCGGGCTCTTTCACAACCCTTTTCTGTCCCCAGAGGAGCCGTGTCCAGGTCGCTGTGCCACCAGAGGCAGTGTGACGTGGGAGATGCTGTGCAAAGCCACGCAGAGGACGTGTCTCAGCTGGGCTGTTTGCGCTTAAGGGCCAGTCATTCAAAACATTTAGGGACGTGAGTTTTTTAGGAGTGGGGTGGTTTTTTCTCTTTTGAAGATCTGATCTTACGATAGGTACAGACCTGAGTGATTGGAAACTGTTCAGAGAAAGGACTGACTCTTCTCCAAACAGCCCAGAGACACCGGGTCCTGCTGCTGTGCCTTAGAGCACCAGCTCATCCTTGGGCTGTCCACACCAACTGTCCAATGAGAACTTTGTAACCACAAGTGCTCAAGATAACAAATACAGTTCAGTGTGGCTCAAGGTCTCAGTTGCTGATGAATGTGTCTGTGGTGGGACTATCAGGGCAGAATTGAACTTTTTTAAGGAGGATCTTATCACGGTGATTAAAGTTGCTTTGTATTTCTTGCAAAGTGATCTTTTTTTCCCATCACCCAAATTCAGCACCACAGTGAATTCTCTCCTCCCATTTTAGCAGTAGAGAGTAAAGGAGGATTTAAAGAAGGTAGGGGTAATTAGCCATTGACAACTTCTCCCCTTTGCTCAGCATTATGTTAGCCTCAAATATCCCTCGGACCACGATGAGTCATTTTAAAATCTCTTTAATCCCAAATTAAGTTAACATCATTTAAAGCCGATGAATGAATTTTGACTGATGCTGATGTAAATGAAACAGGAGTAACTAGTACGTCACCAGGACAAAGCAAATATATATTCTCACCATAACATTAAAAAAATAAATAAATAAGAAGGAGACTGAGTTAGTCCCAACTAGGGAAAGAAGAATGAAAACAGAAAATAAATACAATGCAGCTGTTTGCAGGAGATCTCTGATGCATTAAAACTGGGACCAGAAAGTTGCCCTTCTGCTGGTGCAAAGCAGCAGATCTCTTTTCAACGCGGGCAGGGTTTTAGCAGTTGCTATCCAGAACAAGGGCAGAAACTCTTTTCTGCCTGAACTCTTACCTGCCTTGAGTCTGTCTGATGACTCAGACAAAGTTCAGTTCTACTGAAGTCCTATTTGGGTCAATTCAGAAGGGAAATCAGATTCTATGATCCTCAACAGTGGAATGGATTCAGAAGGCAAATCAGATGCTGTGACCCTCAGCAGCAAAATGGATTCAAATTTAGACCTGTGGTTGTTTGCACTAAGGAACGTGAAGGAGCACGTGGGCATCCTTGTGGTTCCACGAAGCAAAACACCAGCAAACCCAGCAGTAATCCCCAAGGTTGGCAGCAGCCAGACCATGGCACCTCACCAGCAGAGAACCCCACTCCCTGATTTGAACCCAGCCTCTCCTTGTCGAGTTTGGAGTCTGCCCTACCAACCTTCAGAGGCAACACCTGAATCTTGCCTGTCCTCCTTTCTTCTCTTGGAACGTTCTCAGCAGTCACTGCAGAGGTTTTACTAAACATGTCAGATTAAAGGTATAACCAGACGAATAAATGCAGTCCATCTGAGGGCATGTTTCCTCTCACACGTTCAGTGGCTGTCAGCATTTTGAATAGGATTCAGAAACATGTCCTTGAAGCTGGCTGGAATGTAGCTTAATGTATCAGGGGCAGCATTAGAGGAAGGAGAAAAAAGGATGGGGGGAAGCTTTCATGGAAATGTGTCCCGTCCCCGTCCCCCCCTCCCCGGCTGTTCCTCTCTAATATTGCGTTTACTGCAAACCAGAAATAAACAAGCTGTAGGAGGGAGGAACTGGTAACCTCCAGCCATCTCACTCTGCCTGCGAGCTCAGCAGAGCACTTTGGGGTGTAGTCTCTACATTCCGGGGCTTTTCACACTCTCTTCAAAGCTTAGTTTCTTTTCTTTTCTTTTTTTTTTTTGTTTTTTTTCTAATCAATGATTTACTTATAGTGAGAGGGGATTCCTTCCAAGCACTTCTACCTGCCGGATTTCAGCCCTTCACAAAGCTAGGGTTTTGTTAGCATTCCTGTTTGAAGGGGAAACTGAGGCATGGGGTTGCAAACTGACTTGTCTAGCTCATGCTGGGTTCTTCTCCCTGTGTGCTTTTCATCTCTCTAGGAATAACTCATCTTTCCCTGATGGAGGTTCTGTCTTGAGCTGGGTGCAGTTCCAGACCAGCCAGTCTCAACTGGCCCTTGTTATATTTGCTTTAAGCTTGCAAAAGGTTTTCTGCAAACGAGTGATGAGAGTTAGGCCCTTCCCGAGCAAACGGATGCTCTTGGCACACAGGAGAGTCCCAGGAGGTGAACCGAGCACGATACACCAGCAGCAGATGCAGGTGTCTGGATGCTCTACCACAGACTATGCCATAGAATGAGCCGCATTTAACTTTCTCCTAAACCACACATTATCATCACTGGGGGAAATCCAGTAATTTCACAGGAGGAGGAGCTTTCAAACCTTGGATTAAACCTGCAAATATTTAAATATTTGTGCTTTACATTGCTGCTTTTTTTTTATAATTATTTTTCCTTTACTTAACATTAATTTTTCCTAACTAAATTAATTCCTCCTTAAATGAATTCATTGTTAAATTAACTTCTCTTTTACTTGTTTACCCTCAATTTAAGGAAAAATATTACCCTCAATTTAAGGAAAAGAGTTAATCTCAAAATCTTTTTAAGGCCTTTTTTAATTCTAGAGCTGAATAGAACTTCATAGTTACATTGCAGCCTCCTGCTCTGAAACCCAGCTGGGGTTCAGGTGGGTTATCCTAGAAGGCCACTCAAGAGAAGCTAAAGTAAATGAGCTATATGGGACACCTCCATGTCTTCTGCATTTATCTCTTTTCATCCACAGGCATTTGTAGGAAGACAAAGTGCTGTGTAACAGTGAAAGAAAAACCATAAGGGCTTCTGTGCATTGTAGGGTACTTAAAATATCTCCTTAAAATGTAGATTTTGACTTTCTGCCCAGCGCTGCCTCGAAAGTTTTGCCATTAAAACCTAATTGCTAAGTAAATGTTCGCTCAGTATTCCTCAGTGGAGGACAGAGGGAAAGTGGTTCAGTGCTTAGTTTTAGTATCATTTTGCTCTGTTCCTTTTATTTTTTATGTGACATTCTGTCGGTTGCAAGCTACTAATCTTCCATCTTGGAATGGGCTGCACCTCTTTGAAACCAAGGGGGGGTTGGGGAAGGTAAAATGTGTTAGGTTTCCAAGAATTATTTACCGCTTCCCAACCAAAAGATGGATTTCCCTTCTCTAGGGTCGCTGGCACCATCATTTTTCCCTGAATATTCCTGACGTGTCACAAATCATTGCTGGATTACCGACTTGGAAGCGGCCCCTCCTGAACAGATTGGGAAGTTGGTGGCTCAGATCCAGAAATGAATCCAATGCTGGGGTATAAGAAACACTCGGGGCTCATGGATTTTTGTTTATTTAATAAGATGCATGGAATTAATTAAGTTAAACTTTAATATGATAGTCCTGGTCTCTGACCTTGCAGGCTCCATAGCTGGGGAGGGGTGGGGAGGAGGTTAGTGCTGCCAGGCAGAGTGCCCCAAAAAACAATGCTGGGCACTAGCTGAAGACAAGCCCAGACGTGTGCTGCTGAGACACAGCAGCAGCTCCCTCCTCGCTCCGGGGCTGCAGAGCTTCCCTCTGTTGCTGAGGTAGAGAAGTGAGAGTTTTCACTTTTCTCTGAGCTACCTGTTGAGGGGAATCTCAGGAAGATCCCTGTTTAGGAGGGGGAAGACGTGCACTGGTGGCACGTGCCAGCATGGGCACTTCACTGCCTTCCTACCCTGCTGACAGGTTATTTGCACATATACTGAGTGAGAAGCTTTGAAACGGGGCTCTGTTTGTGCAGAGCTTGCTGAGGTGAATAAATTCAGCGTCTTTAGACCTTCCTGCAATACACAGTTGGACTGGGAGGGTTGGGAGGTACGATGAGCCTTTTTCCCTCGCGTGTCTTTTGTCCCCTTCCCTTCTTTTTCCACAACCAGAGCTGAATCCTTTCCTCATTACTCCTTGCAAGACATGGGAGTGAATAGAGGTTAACCTGAGGATGCAAGCTAGCAAAGCGTAGCCACAAAAATCCTTCAAGGGAAAAATATTTAATGCAACACTGTTGTCTTTTCTGCTGCCTAGTTTGCTGGTACAGCAGAGCCAGGGCAAGTCACTAACATCTCCCTGCCAGGGGCTGGGGGACAGACCTTCTCCCACCATACCAAGAGAGGTGAAAAGCAAAATAAGGGTTTCTGTGTAAAAAAGAAGAAATATAAAGAGGCTTGAGTTTTATTCCTTGCTTTACCTGGGAAAGGAGCCTGCATCTCCTGTGTCTCGCATGGTTCAGGTAGCCATGATTTATAAGCACCAAGTCATCAGTTAAAAAGAATAATAACTATGAAGTTCTGTTGTATTTCCCAGTAGATGCTTATCTGAGTGAAATGCATTGTACTCCAAAGCAGCAAGATTTATTATTTGCTATTTATTTGATCTTAGGGTTAATTGCTTAATTAAAGCAATTAGTAGCTGCTTTCAAAATGCCAAATCATTCCTGAGGTAACATCCAGTGAGCAGTTACTCCAACTGTAACACCTTCCTTTGCTCTTTGCCACTGCCAGCCCAGTACCCATAGGGTACATCTTCACTGCAGGACAACCCATAGCAGCTCAGGGCTGGATTCTGGGGCTGGATAGAGTTATGTGGCATCCGCATAGCTATTGTCACAACGATTGCAGTCAGCTCTCAGTTTGGCAGGAGGTGGGAAATAGGTTTTGAAGTGGAAGGTGATGCAGAAATCTTTCTGGTGTTCACTAATCATTTTTAGCTTTGAGTGATAAGTTGGCTTTTTTTTTTTTTTTTCTTCTCTGAGAGGAGTTCTTCATGGCCACAGGAAATTCATCCGAGTTATTTCATGCTTCTCTTGAGAAAATACTAATATACACACGCACATATATATAGTTAGACCAGAACCAAGACATAATGCTTTGAAAGGACGTTCTGTGATGGAAACCTATGTCAAGGATCCAGTGGGGATTACAGAAAAATGGCTTAGTCAGTTGCAAAACTTGTCAGCCAGAATGTAAATAAGCAGAGGGTCCATATCCACAGTCCTAAAGGGAGGAAAGGAAATTGAATTCATTTATGGCTTTGCTTTTGAACCCTCCCACAGCACAGGAAGCAGTAGGCCATGTAAAATGTATAAATAGCCATCCGACTTCAGGTTCCCTCTCAGACAGGGAGTCAAAAAAAAAATAATAAAAAATGCTCCCTGGGGAAAAACATGATCTTTTCTCCATGTTTGAGTTGTCAGTTTTGACAGGAATGATACAAGCTAATTAAATTTTTGTTAATTTATTTTGTCTGATTCAACAACTGCCTGTCACACAAATCGCTCAGTAAGGCAGACTTTGCTTTGCCGTAGCCTTCCCAGTTCCCTTCCCCTCTGAAGCACCATTAAGTTGATGCGGGCAAAGTGGACCTGTTTAAGTCAAATAAACACAAAGAGCATTTAAGTTCATTTCTCCCTCAGTGCTTCAGCTTGGTATGTTTGCTCCAAAGGGAACCCAAACTTATTCCAATTTCTAAATCTCTAGCATGGGAGAGTGACTGCTCTCTTCTGGTTGTGTGAGAGATAAAATATGCAGTAGGTAAAAGGACAAAATCAAATTCAAATTCCTTTCTGGAACTGTCCTGGAATTTGTGTAAAGCCTGGAATAACTTCGGCTGGATTTTTCCCAACCTCTGAACTATTTTGAGATCCAGGAATCATCTCATCTTGAAGGAGGGAAAACCTGAGATGTGTGAAGTGGGTCATCCCAGAATAAGTGCAGGAAGAGTCTGCGATTCCTAACGGCTCGGGGATGGTTGGGACAGCACCCTCTTGATTGCACAACGCTTGCTGTTGAGTCTGCCATGCAGGAGAGTGCTGTAGGCACTGAACTGTGATACCAGTTTATTTCTGTCTTAGTTAAATATTTATTGTTTGGGTAAAGCAAAGTCCCAGTTAATTTCTGTTTAGCTCTTGAGCTCCCTTTTACAGTGCCGTGCACACTGAGGTCCACATGCCTCTGAAATATTCCCAGTAAACTTCAATTGTTGTTCAAAATAACACTTTGTAACTATTTTGATAAAATATTTAAGGGTTGTTGTATTTTTTTAAGTCTGAGATGAAACTCAGGATCCCGAGTGTGTCCTTGGACCCGACATGTTTAACACGACTGACCCAGAATTTACACACCCCCCTCTCCACCCTCTCAGCATTAATTAAGGAGGCGAAGGTGACAAGCAAAGGGCATTTCCCTGATCAGCTCAGCTCTCACTTTCCTGGTCTCATGAGAAGACACCTTTCTGCCGGGAGACCCATTTGGCCAAATGGTTGGCCAGGCATTTATTAACATTATGATTTTTATTATTAAATGATGTATTTGTAAATCCAGAGCCCAGGAAGGTGGGGGAACCATTCAGGCAACTCCTCCGTCGTCCGGAGCAGTCGTTGCTTGCTTCAACTTGCTGCCATTTTCCTTCTGCATTCTCCTGTGACTCTGTAAGTGCAAAGCCAGCTCCAAAGCAAGCACTGTGAAGTCTGATTGTTCTGAGATAATCAGTTGAGGAAACAGGTAAAAGACAAACCCTGGAGGTATTTATTCTTTTCTTTTTTTTTTTTTTTTTTTTTTTAGCTTCTTTCTCTAAAGTCACTTTGCATTGCTTTCCAGGTTTTACACAATTTCAATTAACTACTCCAGT
>JAAGNO010021620.1:0-15516 GCA_033439905.1 Ceryle rudis
CCATCACAAACCCAAACCACAGCCCCGCACCAGCTGCTGGGAAGCACATTAACTCTACCCCAGCCCAAACCAGCACACCTTTAAAAGTGCTTTAAGAGAATTGACTGATCATCTGCAAATGGTCTGACAGTGAACAGAGAGAAGAGCAGAACTTTCCCACTCCATCCCTTCCCTTCTCTACCATATGCAACCAACCCCTTCTGCAGCAGTGTAGCTCCTGGGGGCACGTTAGTTCAGTCACCGTGCGGTGCCTGTCTGTCGATGTCTGGCTTGATGTCAGGGTTCTCTTTCCTACTTTTGTTGTCATGTGGATGAAATCCAGTGTTAGAGCATTATCTGCTATTGATGGGGGCTGCATTCTGATTTAAAGGCCCAAAACTCCCAATCTCTGTGAACCTTTGATCAGGACCTGGGGGAAATATTTGTAGGTGGAATGTTGATGGACCACAGGACTGTAGTTTTAGGTCAGTAGCACATTAAAACCTGTTCATTTTGCTGTTTGTTTTTTTTTTTTTTTTTTCCTAGAAGAGTATTTGGTCTGTAGCTTTAGTCAGTCCATGAGGGCAATGGCTGCATCCCCTTTGCTTGTTTAACTTTCCTGTGCTGCTGCAGAGCTATTGTTGGTTTGCAGATAAGGCGAGTGTTATCATTTTAGTGCAGTCTAAAAGAAAAGGATAGGAGGGAGCTGTTAGATTCTCAGCTGTGTTCCTCTCTGCCTGATGGCAGAGCTGTCCTTCATGCTGATCTCTCAGATGTGGTAATAATAACAGTAAGGCTTTATTTTTACTGGTCACCAGCCAAAGGCAACAGCTACGCTAAACCAGGAAAGATCACCCCTTGTGCCTTTGCAGCACATATGCTGAATCTTTGGGCACATGCTCCGGTACTTCTCTAGATCTTTCCTGAGGAGACAAGGGGACACTGAGACCTTCATCTCACCCCAAATAAGCTGGTCTACCTAATCTTAGGCACTGTCTATGAGCAGGTCTCCTGCCCACTTCCCAGCAGGCTGACACTTTCCTGCCCTCCCAGCACAAACCAGCAACACCTCCCTCCTCTCCCCTATCTTGCTTTTACTTTTAAGACATGGTAGGGTTTTTTTACAGCTGTCTGTATCTGCCTCTAGCAGTTGCTGCCTCTTCTTTCTCTGGCTGTGTGTGACAGCCCTCTGTCTTTTCAAGGGGGCCCTGTCACAAACAAGTTTCCAGGTTTGAAATGCAGGAAGAGAAAGGATGCAAGTCTGACCAGAAATCCCCCCATAAGCACCAGAACAGGGACTGATTCTTGTGTGGGCACTTTGCACCTTTCTGGAGTGTAGATGCTCATTAAGGAAATACACTAGAGATTGTCTCACCCAAGGTGTTGAGGACTCTACTAAATTTAGCTGGATCTAATTTCATTTGTTCACGGCAAGTTCTTATGGAAAGGGCCCCTGCTGCAAAGGTTACAGAGCAAAAGGAGGTCTGGCCCTCCTACTGGAGACAGAACATTGTCCTGGTGTGCTGGCTGAGCATGGCTTAGCGTCCTCTTCGCTTCTGTGAACACTGAGAATGTAATTGGGAGGTAAATCCTGTTCAGACAGAATTCAGAGTCACTTTGGATGGCGTTCATCTTCATTCTAGACATCTGCAAAGTAGGTGTATACACCTGAGCTGCTTGATCTGGGTTCCTTTGATAGCCAAAGGAAAGAAGTTGGTGCTTGTTTGAAGGATTTTCAGGAGTAAGCAAACCTTGCCCTTGGTGCTGTTGTCTGTACACATGAGTTTGGGCTGAGCTGAGCTGCAGATATGTGTGGTGAAATCCCACTCTTGGTGTGATAAAATCTTGGACCCAAGTTGTTCTGCACTGTGAAAGTAAGGAGTGAAGCACAGGAAGACTGTAAACAAAGAATTTATTAAGAACAAGAAAGTCCCGTTCAGGTTGTGAGTCTATCAAGTTTACATGGAGATGGATGGGTTTTGAATGGGGAAAAATAAGTCTAACAGACCCCTGTAGACTTAAATATAGGGGGAAAAAGATTACAGACAGCAAGTTAGCCACTTCAGGGCCAGTTGGCTGGACTGTGTAGCTTTAGGACACCAGTAGAAAGCCCCTGTAGAGCCCTTTTGCCAGTAGGTACAAATGAAGGGGATCTGATCAATGCTTATAAATAATTGAAGGCTGAGAACCAGAAGGATGGGGACGGTCTTTTTTCAGTGGTCCTCAGTAATAGAACAAGAGGTAATGGCCACAAACTTGAACATAGGAAGTTCCATCTAAACATGAGGAGGAACATCTTTCCTGTGAGGGTGGCAGAGCATAGGAACAGGCTGCTCAGAGAGGTTGTAGAGTCTCCTTTTCTGGAGAGATTCCAAACCCACCTGGATGCTGTGATCCTGGGCCCCCTGCTCTGGGTGACCCTGCTGGAGCAGGGGAGTTGGACAAGATGATCTCCAGAGGTCCCTTCCAACCCCCACCATTCTGGAATTCTGTGAGATAGGATTTTTTAGGAAGGCAGGTGGTGATTGCGTAGCACTTCTATTTTTGGATTTTGAGGTCACTCTTATTTGTTTTGAAATCCTAATTCAGGGCTGGAAGGGAGCAGGAGTTGTTTTTTTGGCTAAAAACCTGGTTTGAACTTTAACTGAGTGCTGTCTTTCTGGGGCAGGTAGCCACAGGGCCAGGAGGAAAGTTTCTGAAGGGCAGTAAGAGGCAGCGTTGGCTGTGTCCCTTGGGCTGCGCTGACAGGCCGGTCACGCTTAAGTGCCAGAATGGCCTGACCCAGGCCAGGGCCATCACTGCTGGGCCTCTGCCTCCCACTTCCATGGGATAACAGGACCTCTGGGGCTGTGCCAGGGAACACCAACTGCCAGGCAGGTACAGGGACACTGGTGTCCTCTAAGGACATATACACAAAGTCCCAAACCAAACAGGCTGGTGACAGGGAAGAGATGACCTGGCTCTGCTCTTCTGTTGACATGCTGCTTTGCTAGGTCGGGCATCAGGAAAAACTTCTTCACTGAAAGGGTTGTTAGGCAGTGGAACAGGCTGCCTAGGGCAGTGGTGGAGTCAACATTCCTGGAGGTATTTAAAAGACGTGTAGATGTGGTGCTGAGGGACATGGTTTAGTGATGGGATTGGCAGTGCTGGGCTAATAATTGAACTTGATGATCTTGAAATTCTTTTCCAACCAAAATGATTCTATGATTCTACATGGCTGTGGTTTTGTCTGTCAGTTCCTCGACAGTTGATAGCTGCACACCTCAAACCATCTGTCTGGGGAGCATCTTACCAGGATCCTGCACACTCTGTCAGTGTGCCGAGTGAGTTATTCACCCTTGAATCAAAACCTTTCTTGGCAATAACCTTGGCAGCCATAGTCCTGGCAGGCACGAGTGAAAGAAAGAAGCCCCTGACGAAGGCCTTTTCACCCCTTCCCTGAGGAGAAGGTTTCTCGTCCACTAGTTCCCTGCTTGGTGGAAATGCTGGTTTCAAAGAGCCTTGCAAAACAATATCTGGCAAAATCTACAATACAGGATTAAGAAAACAAATTTAACTTCTCGTGCTTGAAAGAGCTTATTCATGTTTGAAAGCTCTGTAAGACAGTCTCCTGAAGACCTCAGTGTGACAGTAATCTCGCAGATACTGTGCTTGGAGTCAGAATTTCAGTTGGAATTTTTTTTTTCCTGTTAATATGGAGGCCTGTAAACATGAGAATTTTTGGGTTATGTGGTCAATGACTTAGAACTATTTCTCGTAGCAGAGCCAATTGCTGAGGTAGAGATATGTTTTGATGTTTTTCCATCTCAAGCATGCCCAGAAAGCACACATCTTAACTCTTTTATGTTATAGTTCAGAAGCTATGAGAAACTCCTCTGAATAGGGTAATGGCTGTGACACCGGTACAAAATTGCCCCCTTTCCCTGAACACATCACGATAGAAGGGCTGAAGGGGAATTACACAATAGTCAGCCACACCTTGCTTACAGTACTTTCTCTGCTCCAGTGTTGCACTGAGCACTGCAAAGCCGCTGAGGTGTTTTTTTCTGAGCAGGAAAGGCACACATTGGGTCCAGAGCAGCACTTCCTCATGTTAGTTGCTAAATTAGTCAGTTTGGCATATGCCTGAGGTATCTGTTGCTCTGCTGGGTACCACACATCTCATGTTCCCCAGGCTGATGTTTGCTGCTGCTGAATTTGCTGCTGGCATTTCTCCAAATGGCAGCACAAGCTTTCCCAGGCAGCTGGGGAGCAGGTCCCACAGTGATATGCAGATGAAGAAGTACTGTGGCCACTCTCATCCTCCTGCTCACATGCTCCATGAATCACCTTGTGCATTATCTGATGAGTGGCCGTGAGGCACACCACGCTTCAGTGAGGTGCATAGTGGAAATCCCTGATATCCCACTGGAAGTCACATCAGAGAGATCCCATGTGCTGCTGGAGGTCCTCTGCTCTTTTCAGGGTGGATATATTTGCCAGGCCCATGTCAGAGCTTCCAGAGAAGCTGAAGCAGATCTTCATCTGGCCAAATCCTGTCCCAAAGAAGGCTTGTTTTGAAGAGGATGGGTAAATTGAATTCCTGTGGCAGATAAAGTGGCTTCTATGGGGAAAAAAAAAAATATGGCTAGAGACCAGCAGAAGTTTGTTTCAGATGCAGCAGCAAGACTGCAAGAGCAGGAAGGTCCTTAACACTAAGCAGCTTGTGAACCAGTGGACAGAAGAATTTCTTGCACAATTCAGAGCAATATGCTCACGAACTACGTACGTAAAGAAAGGGTTTAAAATTGCACAACATGCTGAGGAATGATACAAGTGGGGATTTTGTCTCATGGCTATTGGTAATTGGAAGGAACGGAGAGATAACCGAATTTGCTCTGTCCCTCATTCCTTGGAGCATGAGGAGGCTCAGCCACAGCAGATAACTGCAGGCCAGAAGTGTTCATCTGCACATGCGTGGGAGGTGTCTACGGCAAGAAGAGTCTGTTCAAAGCGTGGTCCCTTTCTGCATGTGCTCTGGCATTGTGGAAAGCTTATCATAGTAGAGGTGTCACTTGGGTAATATGTTATTGGGCTAATTGGCCAGTAGGAGAAAGTTCTTCACTGATGGAGTTGTCAAGCCCTAGAACAAGCTGCCTGGGGAAGTGGTCATGGCACCAAGCCTGTCAGTGTTCCAGAAGGATTTGGACAATGCTATTTGATACCTGGTTTAACTTTTAGGTTGCCCTATGTGCAGTCAGAAGTTGGACTCAGTGATCCTTGTGGGTCCCTCACAGCTTAGGATATCCTATGATTCTAATTACTCTGAATTCTGTAAATTAGGTACTGGTTATTTACTTCCAAACTTTCATTGTTTATGTCATGCCTCATGTGGTGTGACGCTCTAAGCTTTCATTCCAACCATGCCTCTTACAAATGTTATTAAGAAAATAGTGTTATGCATTATCTTAGCTTTCAGACTAATTTACTTTCTGTGCCTTTAAAAAAGCAAAGCAATGAGCTAATCTAAGAGATAAAGGTGTGCCAGGCCTCTACATTGAAAAGGTTGAGCTCTTTTGATGTAAACGTGCTTATCTTAAATTGCTCAAAACAGGAACTTCATTTCTGTGGTGTAAACTTTTTTGTTAACACTTTGCTTAGTGAATTACAATTACAGAACCACTCTTAAAAGTGAATATCCACAAGATTTGGAGATTTAGAGCAGCTGTCTTGTGTTATTCACAGTCCACTTCCTCAGAGTGGTTGGAATGGAGCACAGGAGCTCTTTTCTCTAGTTGCTGGCTCAGGACTTGCTAAGACAGAAGTGCCCAGGAGACTTTGGGGTAATTTATTCTTGTTTAGATCTGTAGCTGTGAAATGTATCCAGAAGGAGCTGTGTTCATCCTGCTCAGAAGACAATTGGGATTCAAGGCTAAGTGAAGGAGGTGTCTATATTGCAATGGAAGAGCAGATTGCTAGTGCAGATGTGCCTCACAATACCTTTTGTTAGTGTAAAAACAAAAGGGATGGGGCACTCCTTTTCACTTGAGCTTCCCCTGGCTCATGAGAGACTCCTTCTCTTTTTCTGAAGTGTGGAAGACAGCATTTCATTTTATCATTGCATGTTTCCTTCACCTCCAATTGCTTCTTCTGGGTTTTTTTGTTTGGTTTTTTTTTTTTTTTTTTGGTAGTGGTCGTTACAACACCTATATGTCAGGAAAAAAACCCTACGTGTCCCCTTCTCCTCCTGCTTTCAGTGCCCCCTAATAAGTAACTTGCTATGTCTCACTTGCCTCTTCCCAGATGTTACATCTATCTGGAGCGTAAACAATTGAATCACTTATACACAGTGTGATACCTTTGATTTTAGAGCATCAAAAATAGGTTCTGATACAGGGACTGTCAATATCAAAAGTGAAGAGAAATGCTCTGTTCCCGTGAATTCAAAGTGAAGGGAGCACTTTGATGTGAATCTGAAATGAGCACAGGAGTGGTCCTCTCTAAAGCAGTTCAGCCAGCACCTGTAACCTCTTAAGCTGCAGTCATATCTCTCATGTGAATCAATATTTGAACCAATATTTACTTAGGACTCAGGCATGATTTATATGGGAGACTTGGTATTGCAACAACTGCTGTGTTACTCAATCAGATTCCCAGATGACTGGTTAATACCTAACAAGCCAGATTTGTAAATTTGATTGGCACAAGTTATCAACAGAATGGAAAAGAGAAATTCATTATATCATAGTGTATTTACAGGTATTTAATAGAATTATTAATTAACAGAGTACAATGTGCTACTACGGTTAAAGAGGCAATGGGTTTCATTCTGTTTTCAGAGTGTTTCTAATCTGGATTAATTACTTGGTAACCATTTTCTAGTTGACACATGTAATTGTGTTATTCATCCGTCTTAAAATGGAAACAAAGTAGGATGAAATTAGTTTATTACAAAAATGACACAGTAAAAAACAAACAAAACAAAACCAAACCTCTACAGTGTGCATTACTATTCTGGTAACAATTAACAGTGAGCTTCATTCTGGGGTCAAAAAACACTCTGCAGCTTTGAAGTTTAGGTATATCACAATATCACTTTGGCTGTATCTAACATTACCCTCACCTCCTGGGCATTATCAGTGATTGTTTCTGAATGAAGGTCACTTGTCTGAATGATGTGGAGTGTTTCACAGAGAAATCCACTCCACTTGGTTTATGCCATGATGGCAATAAAAAGATTTTTGTAAGTCTGAAGACCTGTACAGTATCCAGATATTGTTAGTCAAAGACACTAGGGCAAAGGACTGACTTTGAAAATGCCCTTTGATCTCTTGGAAGGTTTTTTATTATTATTATTAATGAAATAAATCAGCACAGGAAATTTAGAGTGATATGTTTCTTCTTGTTACTGGAACAGGCTACCAAGGGAGGTAGTGGAGTCGTCATCCCTGGAGGTGTTTAAAAAATGAGTAGATGTAGCACTTGAGGCTATGGTCTAGTGGATCCATAGGTGTTAGGAGGAAGGTTGGACTTAGGAGGAAGGTTGGACTTGATGATCCTAAAGGTCCTTTCCAACCCTAATGATTCTATGATTCCTATAAATGGGAATACTGAGTTAAAACTCTTTGGACAGGCTGAGAAATCCTCAGTGTCTGTATAAAACAGACAAGACCTATTGTTTTCTAGTTCTCGGGCTAAAACACTTGAAAATCAACATGGGTGTGTATGTCAGGAAGAACCCTGCCAGTTCGCTGGAATGCTTTAACTTCTTTGCTCTGCTGGTCCTCCTGTATTTACCCTCTCTGCTCTTCAGCACATGTATGCTCTAAGAGCAGTGACCACTTCTTTGGCAGGCACTTTGCTGTCAGTAACCATCCTGCTGCATATTTGGAAATGTTTTCTAACTTAATGACCTTTCTTTAACCTCAGGCTGCTAGTTGTTATCACTGGGCAGGAACAAATGTGTCTGGGAGAGGTGAGCAGCTGAAACTGTTGCCTGGAACACCTAATTTGCTTCAGGCTCTGCCCACGGAGTCCCAATTTGGTTGTTTTGTTGCTGTAGTTGCAGCAGGCTTAGCTCCCCAGATTCGGAAACTTCTCTCTGCCACCTCCTTACCCTGATTGCGCCTATGATAGAGGTTTAACAGCCCATGAGGAAATAACCAGCTGGAGACTGGTCTTTGACTTAAACAATAAACTCTGCCAGGATGCCATAAAAACTATGGCACTCAATTACAGTCAGTCCCCGAGTCAAAACTAGTGTCTGGAATCCATATCTGGAATCCACCCTTTTACATCCTAACATAGGAAAAAAACTGCAGCATTCTTGACTAACCAGCAGTACTGGAGTTGCGAGTTCCATCACAAATCAGTTATTTCAGCTTGGTATTAGTCCATTGCTATGCATGCTTAGCATAGCAAATTGTTGCATAATGAGAAAAAGGGTAAGGAAAAAAAAAAGATATATTAGCAGTCCAACTCATTTTAAGATTAGTCTGTGATCTACCCCATTATTTGGCTCAACAGTAGATTTTGAAAGGTTTTAGAAATGTATGCACATTTTTATTTTACTATTAGCTGTTGTTCAGGCAACATACTGAGGTGGGTGAGCTCTTGGATCTTACTGTTGTGTTGTATTGAAATATAAAGCATTTACTATCATGTTAATGGCAGCTACATGAACATAAGAAGGAAGTCGTCTAATTGGCTTTGCTCCTGTTCTGTCCATGCAAGTGTCCAGTGAATGCTCTTGGGTTCTTCACAGCGTACAGGCTCTGAGCATTTAACACAAGCAGTGACAGCACCTGATGCCTTGTTATAGTGCATTACCAGCTTTGTCCTACATGATTCTCTGCAGTCTTTTATTAGTCACCATTATTACATCCATGGTAATTAATTCTGTGGCTTTTTTTTCCCCACTCCCTAATCACCACATCATACCCACCTCATACTAGTCCACTTGCTGTCAGAGGGACATGTCCCAGCTTGCACAGGCAACATGCCTGCGTTGCACACCTGAAACAGCTCGAGGTGCCTGTTCTTCCTTGGAGCAGGTTTCTTTGGCTCCCAGCTATATAATTCCATGGCAGAATTCACAGTGCAGAAAATCATCAGTCCAAGGCTCAGCCACGGTAGGCAGATTAGAAAAAGATGCAATTTAGCACAGTTTAGAACTTTCTGAGTGTTTTCGGTGATTATTGTGGTCACTTCTGAGACTAGGAAGAGTTGCAAAAATGTGCTATCACAGAAAAGAGACCATATCAAGTTTCTTTTTCCACTAGCAGGCTGAAATCACTCCCAGTGGGGTTGCAAAGGATGTGTGAGTGAAGCCTGCAGGCCAGGGGCAGGTCTGCTGTCTGACAAGATGGCAGTGGGGCTCTGCTGCAAGCTGGGGGCAAGAAGGGGAAGCAAAGAGTCTGTTCCTCTGCAGCTTGTGTGGCTCTGTCACCAAATGACAGCTGTGGTGACCCTCATGCATGGAGGACATCCTCCAGCAGGCCAAGCAAGCACGGCCAGCCTGATGAGTGAGGACCCCCCAGTGTCTTCCGCGCAGTCCTCCAGCCGGCAGAACCGCGTGCAGCCCTGACCTCATGAGCTGCTTCTTGCCCAGAACTAATAAAACCAGAGGAGATGAAGAGGGAACAGAGAAGAGAGAGACAATTCAGTGCAGGTAGAGAACTGGTTACTATAGCAACTCTTTTCTTCTTTGAGCATAGCATGGGAGGACTCCCTTGCAAGGGGATTTCTGCGCAGTCCCCAGGCTGGGAGGGGAGGTTGCTTCAAGAATCTCGTTGACAAGGCAGCGAGGCTGCACTCTTGAACTCTGCTGGGGATCGGGGGGAGCTGGGATAGGTTTGGAGAAGAGTTTGATGCTCGTACAAAAGTAAAACAGATGTTGAAGTGCCTGAACTCATGGGAGAGATTACTAAACTGAGACTGGATTAAAAGCGATACTCACCTCATGGTGAATTGTTCTGTGGGATGCAGCTATGTCTGAAGCTGTTACTGTGCCACAGTACCCCACACAACCAGGAGTTTCAAAGCTGGAGTTTCTAAAAGAAATAAGAGAATATTTAGCTATTAGATTTTGAGAGATCTCTGAGTTCCTGAGAAAGTTCCCCAACTGGGTTTCTTCAATGAGATGGAATTGGTACAGAGTAAGAAATTAAGTAATTTGTAATATAATCAAGGCTTGGACAGGCTGACTCCAAGAAAAGTCATTCTCTGGGACTTGAGCCAGGTAATGTTATCTCAGCACACTGCTTGGAGTACCTGGCACTGTACAAGCTCTAGATCTTTGTGGTTATCTTAGATCAACATAGCAAATGAATGAGCATATTATCCTTTTGGTAGGGCTGCTTTTTAGTGTAACACTTCCCTTGCAGTCACAGGCAGCACATGCCCAGGGTAAATCCCTCTTTTTTTAGCCCTTGCTAACCCTGTGTGCTCTGGCAGGTACATTTCAGGTATTTTGTGCTGGGAACTGGACAAATGCAGAAGGAAAATAAATCTGCCTATGATCACCTCAGATTTAGTCCTGAAACTCTCTCTGTCAAAGCACAGAAGACATTGCAAATTCTCTTGAGAAGGGATGAGCAAAGGGGGCTTTGGGTAAAATACTCCACTCCCCTTTTCTCTCTAGGCTGTTTTTTGTTTATTTTTCCATGCAGCATTGTTATTGGAGACACAGATCTAGGAGAACATTGCCTGCCACAATCCCACTACCCTTCCTATCACTGAGGAAGAGGAAGGGTGGACAGCTGTGCAGCTGCTTCTTGCCTAGGTAGCTAACTCAACTTTAAACCTCTATAATCTGGCTTTCAGAGCAGCATTTTTTTTGGCCATTGATGCGGGGAATAGGAAACAACAGCCTTAATATTAGCTTAAAATTTATTAAGGGTCTTACCAGCCATAGAACCAAGGAGCTGTAAAATGAAAGCAAGTTCCTTGCTCCAAGTGCAGCTTGAACACAGAGCTAGGCTGAGAGTATTTTGCTATCACAAGAAGCTCCCCTGGAAGCAGTATGCTGAGGAGGTGAGCCAAGAGGCTGAACAACTCAAGGACAGCCCTGAACTCTCACCCACACTTGTGATGACTGCACAGTTCCTGTGTCAAAGTCTCCGGCCTCAGCCTAGTTTCAGCAATGGGATTCACAAACTCCACAGCTACCTGCTACTTGTCCATAAAGGACATTTAAAGACAGCTGCTCTTAAAAAGCCTGCAAGCTTTTCAGCTGACATAAGTATCTGCATCTTCTTCAACAGTGTCATTCTCTCTGTGCCGTGTGGCAGATCTGGCCTCAGCAGGCATTTGATCTTGCCAGTAAAATCTGCTGCTGCTTGGTATAATAGCGAGAAAGAGTTGTGAAAGAAAATTACACGCTTTATGAGTCAGAATTCTAGACTTAGCTCTTTTGTGAGCAATAAGCAATTGCTACAGCACCAATGCAATTGGGGTGAATAAAACCACGTATCGATCCAACTGTAATTCCCTTCATTACAGATATAAAAGTATTACAGAAAACCGGGCAAAAAATATTCTAATAAGCTTTAGTAAATCACACAAATAAATTAACAAATGGCTGATGTGACACAGATGTAAGAGACATCAGAGACGTAAGAGACATTACAGAGACATCCGCCCTCTCCTGCTAGAATATGTGCTTAAGACTGCATTCGGAACCAGTGGAAAGCAGACGTTTCTATCAAGACTTGGTGAAGAAGTGTCTCCATTACTTCAAAGGAAGTAATGGACTTGCTGAGTGTTGTATTCTATTCAGCCACTGAAGTAATAGGTTACGTGTGCAGGGTATGGGGTTGAAGAAAGAGTAAATTACAGAGAAAAACGTTGGTTTTTACTGTCTGAGGGGAAGGAGATTTCTGTGACAAGTAGTTTTGTCTCCCTCCACAGCAGAAGTCATACAAACTCTCAAGTCCCTGCTCACCCCAGGAGAGGAGATTTTACTCCAGACTGTATCTTGCTCACAGCATAGTCACTATGTGTTCTGTGTGTGCCCTAACCCTACTTACCTCGCTGTTACTTCCTTCGCAGGCTTTAAAGCAAGGTTGTCTGGGGCATATGGGCAGCTGAAGAATTATTCTTTTAATGGGCATCATTTATTAGATGCTACAGTAGATTAACCTATTAGATGGAATCAGAAATTGAACATGGATACAGAACCCAGGTCTGCTGTCTAAAAAAGAAAAAAAGTGTGCTAATGCAGCTTGGTTGCTATGGTGTAAAATCTGACATCAGGAACATGAGGACACATTTGCCTTTCTCCGTTCCTTAAGGAGACAGCTGGTTGATGGATTAATCCATTGGGTAGGATATTGCATTGGTACCTAACAACAAGGTATTTGTAGTGCCCAAAAAATGGAAATGGGGGTCAGTTGCTGCTGAGAAAATCAGGTTTCTCAAGTCTGAGTCCAGTGTTTTAACTATTCAGTCTTGGAGTGCTTGAGACAATAATTCAGCACTTAATTCCCTTTGAGTTTTTGTTTTGGTTTGGTTTCTGATGCCTTTTAACTTTCAGTATATTCTGATGTTTTCAGAAGCCTTAGTCTTGTTGAATTCGACTATATGCATTATCTAAGTGTTATAGATAGAGGTGGAAAAAAAAATCACATACACCAGTAGAATAGGTTTGTTTTCCTTTTTTACTGATTGTTTTATTTAAATGTGGACTTAAAACTTATTAAAAGTACCATCTTAGTAGCTCTAGAATGAGAACCTCTCTCTGTAGAGCAAAAATGGATACTGAAGAGCAGTATAAATTTCTGATACATTGCTGCTCCTGCACGCTTTGAGCCGAACCAGTTTGAGTAAGAGCAGAAAAAATTTATTTTCATGTTCCATGAAACCAGTACCTGTCTTTCCACATATTCTGCTGGGTTTTGCATCATGCCTTTAAACCATTCATCCTTGGCATTGCTGCTGAGGTTTTTCAGTAAGACCAAGTTCACACCACCACTGCCACATGGCTTCCTGCCCATTCACATCCACAGTGGCAGTAACGTGGCTGAAAGAACCATTACCTGCAATTTAATGACAAAAATAATCTTAACCAATAAAGACTTCCCTAACCAACATTTTCTTTCCGGAATAATGAAGAAAAAAAAAAAAAAAAAAAGAAATTTTGGCTATTAACATATTGATTATGCCTTCATATCAACTCAAGCTGCAAGCCCTTACGATTACTCACCCTTATTTCTATCACGAGTTCTGCTGCTGCTTTCTTCTCACTTTTATTGCACTGTACATGCTTGTGTCTCCTCACAATAGGACCGTGTTTGTTGTAAAACACTCTTGAACAGTTTTCAGGGGAGTTACACCCTTTTGGTAAACTCAAGAATAAATTGAGTTACTAACTACTAATAAAGTGTTAAAGCAATAAATGATGTAATGAGCAGAACAAATGTCTAAAGGAAATATGTTTACGGGCTTCATCTGGATCCAGGACACTTATCAAAACAGAATTCATTGCAGGACTGAGCCCAAGCTGGACTGACACTGGGAAAGGGTGTGTTGTAATCAAAAGGATATAAAACAAATAAAGCCATAATTTTCCTATCTCCTTCTAAATTCTCTGAGCCATTGAAACAGATTTGAGGTTTTGAAACAAAGCTTATGACTTGGTAAGAACAAGTGTCAGTGAAACGGCCACTATCAAAAAGTTGGGAGTTTTCTCATCTACTAGAAGTGGGGAGAATTCTCTCCACCCAAGAAGAGATGTTTTAGTTCTTTGGGTTTTTTGCCTTCTCTTTCCACACTAACAGCAATCTAAAAAAACATCAGTCCAATAATGCTAAAAGTCCTGTTACTCCCACTGTGACAAAACAGTATGAAGCTTGATCACTTGGAAACAGAAGGACCAGTCTGAAAGGCAAATTTTTCTGGTATTTTCACCACTTCTTCCCCCGTGTAGAGACATCAGCAGCATTGGCTGCAGAAAGAGGTTTCCATCTGTAGAACTGGTTTTTGATATTTAGCTATTCAACATCAGTGATGTCATCAGGTACTTCAGCAAGGACCTGCAAAGGACAGGGGCATCTCCCCTGTCCTTTGGTACCACCTCTACCAGCCACTGCATGTCCCCTCCCTCTCCAGCATCTGAATCTGTGCTCAGATCCAGGGATTTTATTTCATAAACAAAGAGCTGAGGCACAAAGGGGAGAAAAGAGAATCTGTGTCTCTTCCGTTCCAGGTTGGCACCCCTAACCCATACATCACTCTTCCTCTAAACCAGGGGCTGGCATGCCTCAGCCAGGACAGTTTCTGTTGTGCTGAAGCTCCTTTGGCAGCACAAAGCAGTTCCGAAGCCAGTTCTGGAGCGTTCCCGACACTTCGCAGGAAATCCCTGGGCTATTTGGGTTTTTTCCAGAACCGGTGTTGACGTGAAGTGCGCAGACAAAACGAGGGAGCAGCCCACGCGATGAAATTGTTCAGGAAGGGACGAGGGAAGGAGCATATCGGGAAGCCCCTCGCAACCCCGCAATCCCCAACTTTTAACACCTATCGCCGCAAGGATGGCGGCTGTCCCGAGAACAGCCCGCGAGCTGAGCTTCTGTACAGTAAAAGGCCATCGAGGAAACACAGCCAAAGCGGGGGGGGAGAGGGGTGCAAAGGTAGTTCAAAGCTTAAAGGCGACGTATTCCTTTACTGTTTACTTATGACGAGGCGATGTGACATACAGGGCACCCTCCTCCTCCCCCCGCTGCGGCTCCTCCAGCTGGCCGTGACGTCACCGCTCGGTACCCCTCGCGCTGCCGAGGACGGGAAGGCAGGTGCTGACGTTTCCCGTAAGCGGAGAACGTCTTCCCACCGCCAGAACTAACAAAGAAACTCAGCTTCGGAGCACTGCGTGTGGAAATCGTGGTTTTCCTTCCCGTAGCTTCCCTTGCTGTTCAGGTCCGGTCGTCCCGTGAGCCGAGAGAGACCAGCTCCGCGCACGGGCGTGAATCAGCCCTCCCGTGATCACCCCGTAACTCGGCAACTTTCCATAAGGAGCGGTTTAAATAAAGAGCCAGCCGATCCCTGCAGTCCGCCTTCTACGGCGCAAGGATCGCCCACGTTTCCATGGCAAGTCACGGGAGCAAATGACGCCAGCACGTTAGGGAGTCTTGGCACAAGTGCCGGCTCCGTTACCGCATACCCAGAGACCCAGCGCCGGCGGCTCCACCGCCCGGCACCCTGTGAGGTGACCCTCGCCCTGCCCCGCTCACTTCCCTCCCTCTGCCCTCAGTGCTCGCCCCCGGCTCAGCTCCGGCCCTGGGGAGACGGAAGGAACCTCCGCCGTTAAACCCTTCGTTTCTGTGCCGCCGTCACACCGCACGTATCTGTTTCGCCGTTACACCGCACGCACCCATTTCGCCGTTACACCCCCCGACCCCATTTCCGCGTTACACCCCCCGACCCCATTTCGCCGTTGCACCGCCCGGACCCATTTAACCATTACACCTTAGGGTTTCAATTTACCGTTACACCTTAGGGTTTCAATTTACCGTTACACCTTAGGGTTTCAATTTACCGTTACACCTTAGGGTTGCAATTTACCGT
>JAAGNO010021621.1:0-10384 GCA_033439905.1 Ceryle rudis
TATTATTCAGAAATTTACTAGAATTTAAGTTGAGACAACTGGAGTAAACCAGAAAGAAACTCATTCAGGTACACATAGTCTTCAAAATTGCCGATCGTTTAAATTCTTTCTGAAATGTAAATGGTTCATAAACTTTTAAATCTGTGTGCTTAAACATAGATTAGGAATTTTAGTAGGCAGACATGATCTAAATGCTTCACTTTTTCCTATCATTCTGTGTTTCCAAAAGATTTATCTCAAATTTGCCCTCCCAGATATTCTATTTTGGGATAGACACCGTGTCAGCTATGAAATATGAATGTTTTAGCAAACAGCTGTATTGACTTCTTGACATGATAAGGAATATGGGATTTTTGAGATGCCTGTTGTATATGTGTTATTAGTTAACTCTTTTTATGCAGGTATTGATATCAGAACATTGATAAGACCAGAAGGTAGATATGAAAAGAAAATCTTTTATAAGATGTATTTCTTCTTGCAGAAGAAAACAGATGGATAAAATTAGTCAGAAATAACATCTCTGTTCACCTTGCACACTGCTTTCAAAAGTAATTCTGAATTGACAAGAGATTGATAGGTTTCTTTGATAATTTTTTTTTTCTTTTAAGGCAATCAAATGGCACTTGAGGAAAAAAACAGTAACAAAGGAAAATTGTTTACAATACTATACAGAGAGATGAATTATTGAATGTATTTACTAATTTTAACAGTATATACCCATAATTCATTCATGAACATAGATACTCTTTTGCACTCCATCACATTTGTGTTGTGATTTGAATATATCAAAATACTTAGCGTTTATATAGAATCAAATGTAGGCAGCAAGGAGGGTGCACAGGAAATGCACTACCCTGGACTTCAGGAGAGCAGACCTTGGCATCTTCAGGGATCTGCTTGGTATAATACTACAGGATACAGTCCTGGAGGGAAGAGGGGCCCGATACATTTGGTTAATATTCAAAGATCACTCCCTCCAAGCTCATGAGTGACACATCCTGACAAAGAGGAAATAAGGCAAAAATGACAGGAGGCCTGCATGGATGAACAAGGAGCTCCTGGACAAACTCACACACAAAAGAAAATAAAAGCCTACAAAAGGTAGAGGAAAGGACAGACAGCCTGAGAAGGAAACAGAGAAACTGAGCATCAGGGCTTAGGTCAAGAAAGCCAAAGCCCTGATAGAATTAAATCTGGCCAGGGATGTCAGGAGGCTCCACAGAAGGGTCTGGACAGGCTGGATCAATAGGCTGAGGCTAGTTGTATAAAGTTCAACAAGGCCAAGTGCCTGGTCCTACACTTGGGTCACAGCAACACCATGCAATGCAAGAGGCTTTGGGAAGAGTGGCTGGAAAGGTGCCCAGTGGAAAAGGACCTGGGGATGTTGGTCAATAGCCAGTTGAGTATGAGGCAGCAGTGTGCCTGGATAGCTAAGAAGGCCAACAGCATCCTGGCTTGTATCAGAAAAAGTGTGGCCAGGAGGACTAAGGAAGTGATTGTAGCCCTGGTGTGGCTGCACCTCAAATATTGTATTCAGTTTTAGGCCTCTCACCACAAGAAGGACACTGAGGTGCTGAAGTGTGTCCAAAGAAGGGCAACGAAACTGGTGAAGGGTATGGAGAACGTGTCTTATGGGGATCAGCTGAGGGAATTGGGTTTTTTAGTCCAGAAGAAGGGAGGCTCAGGAGAGACCTTTCTCTCTACAAGTCCCTGAAAGGAGGTTGTAATGGGGTGGGGATCAGTCTGTTCTCCCAAGCAAAAGCAATAGAACAAGAGGAAATGTCCTCAAGTAGTTCCAGGAGAGATTTAGATTGGATGTTAGGAAAAATTTCTTCACCAAGAGGGTTGCAAAGCATTAGAAGAGGTTAACCAAGGCAGTGTTGGAGTCACCATCCCTGGACATATTTAAAAGACAGATAGATGTGATGCTTAGAGACATGGTTTAATGGTGACCTGTCAGTGCTGGGTTAATGTTTGGACTTCATGATCTGAAAGGAGTCTTCCAACAAAAATGATTCTATGATTCTAAGGTGCTGGAGCATCTCCACTATGAGGACAGGCTGAGTTGTGATTGTTTAGCCTGAGAAGAGAAGGGCTGTAGGAGACATTATAGCAGACTTCTAATACTTAAAGAGGGCTTAGAGAAAAGATGGGGAGTAACTCTTTATCAGGGAGTGTAGTGATAGGACAAGGGGTAATGGTTTCAAACTAAAAGAAGGTAGAATTAGACTAGATATATGGAAGAAATTCTTTACCCTGAGGGTGATGAGACAGGGGACACAGGTTGCCCAGAGAAGCTGTGGATGCCCCATCCCTGGAAGCATTCAAGGCCATACTGGATGAGGTTTTGAGCAGCCTGATCTAGTGGAAAGTGTCCCTGCCCATGGCAGGAGGGTTGGAACTAGGTGATCTTTAATGCCCCGTCCAACTCAAACCATTCCATGCTCTATGATCCTATGATACATGAAAGTGCATCTTCAGCATTTAGAAAGTAATGAAACCTCATGATAAAAATTTATACAAACATTCATACTAAAAGAAGTACACATTCTATAAACCTATACTGAAATCACAGTAGTTGTTTTAACGTCATCCTTACTGATTCAAGTGCAGTTATTGCAATCTCACAGATGTATATGTAAAATTATAACTATGCGATATTACTGGAACAGAAATACTTTCTGCAGAGCAAATAAATCTCATCTTAAAATAGTCAGATCAAGATAGACAGATCACTTACACTGTCTTGAACAGTATGACAATTAACTCTCCATTTAGTAAATTTACTAGAAAAATGTGATTTTTTTTTAACCTATTCATTCTTATTTAATTTGTATTTTTTTAGCTGTTTGGCAGATAAAGAAAATAGTGACAGTTCTGTTTTAAATGAAGATAGGTAAGCTTACTAGAGTGGATTAGGTATGGACACACTAATAACTATTTTTTTACAAAAGATCTGAGTCAGCAACCTTTTTTATTATGTATCGCTGAGGCCAATATGCAAACACATTCAGCATGGGAATTTAGAGACCATTAAATATTACAACTGTCCCCACTCTGTCATAACTGTACCAGCACCTGCTGCAAAACTACTTTATGCTGCTCTGCTATGAAATTGCAATATTACCAGATCTCACATTGATTTATGTAGTTCACACCTGCAGAAATAGTAGCTGTACATTGGAGTACATCAAAGACTATGTCAAGAAAAGTGGTTTAACATTTCTTACAGAATAATTTTTAACACTGCTTGCTAGGTAGAACTGTACTTCCTGTTAATGTGCAATATTTTGTATTGATGCTTAAGCTAATATAGGGGGACAGAAATCCATTTTCCTTGTATACAAATCACAAATGTCAGAAGTATGAGACCTTAGCTGATCCAGCATGCTATAAGAATCAATCACAATGATGTCCATATAATCTTTAAACATAGCTTCCAGCCAAATACACTTCTCTCTTGCCTAGTCAGCGATGCTACTGAAAATGCCATTCTTCCCATAGCTGGAATAGGGATAATTTTACTTTCTAGAGAACTATTCCAGCGTTCTTATTGCCTGTATTTTGAGTCCATCAGCACCCTTGTGTTTCCTTTACAGTTTCAGAGTTGCCACCGACTAGCTTCAGACTTCAGAGCTCCTTTTTTTTGTTTGTTTTTGGCAACTTGTTGCTACAGAGTAAAATTTATAATATCTTGCTTTTAAAGTTTTGGGGGTTGTGTGTTTTGGATTTAATATGGACCTAAAGGATAAGCACTGCACACCTTGCTAAAGTAGCTATGTTGGGTGAACTAGGTTTCAATCTTCTTACTTTGTTGGCAATTCCGTACTATTGATCACAGTTTCTCAGAATTATTTTTGTAGAGCTCAATCAAGATCAGCTTGAAAAAACCTCAGTAAGCTAGAAACAACTTTAAGTCCTCACTCCTTTTCACAGATTCACAGAATCTTAGAGGTTGGAAGGGATCTCTGGAGATGATCTAGTCCAACCCCACTGCTAAAGCAGGTTCATCTATAGCAAGTTGCACAGGCATGCATCCAACTCCAGAGGAGACTCCACAACTTCTCTGAGCAGCCTGTTCCAGTGCTCTGTCACTCTCAAAGGAAAGAAGTTTTTCTTCATATTCTAATGGAATTTACTGGGTTCTAGTTTGTGCCCATTGTCCCTTGTTCTGTTGCTGGGCACCACTGAAAAGAGACTGGCCTCATCCTCTTGACACCCGCCCTTTAGATAGCTATAAGCATTGATAAGGTCCCCTCTCAGTCTTCTCATCTACAGGCTAAACAGACCCAGGTATCTCAGCCTCTCCTCATGAGAGATGCTCCAGTCATCTTCATTGTCTCCCACTGGACTCCAGTAGTTCCCTGTCTCTCTTGAACTGGGGAGACCAGAACTGGACACAGTGCTCCAGATGTGGCCTTACTAGGGCAGAACAGAGGTGGAGAAGAACCTCCCCTTGACCTGCTGGTCACACTCTTCTTAATGCACCTCAGGATACAATCGGCCTTCTTACTGCAAGGGCACATTGCTGGGTCATAGTTAATCTATTAGTTAATCCACGAGGAATGACAGGTCCTTCTCCATTGAGCCACTTTTCAGAAGCTTAACCTAACGAGGTTTAACAACAGCAAGTGCAGAGTCCTGCACCTGGGAACAATAAAATGCACCAGTACAGGCTAGGAGGGGATCTGCTAGAGAGTAGCTCTAGGACTCTCCTTCTCTGGAGACTTTCAAGACCTGTCTGGATGCATTTCTGTGTGATCTGCTCTAGTTTTGTCCTGCTCTGGCAGGGGGGCTGGACTCAATGATCTTTGGAGGTCCCTTCCAACCCCTAACATTCTGTGATTCTGTGAACTCCTAAGCTGTACCGGTGCATGGAGTTATTTCTCCCCAGGTTCAGGACCCTACACTTGCCCTTGTTGAACTTCATTACGGTCCCCTCTGCCCAACACTCCAGCCTGTCCAGGTCTTACTGGCAGAACAGCCTGTGTGTGCCAGCCAATCTTCCCAGTTTTGTGACATCAGCAAACTTGCTGAGGGTACACTCCGTCCCTTCATGCAAGTCATTGATGACTATGCTGAACAAGACTGGATCCCGCACTGACACCTGGGGAACATTACTAGCTACATGCCTCTAGCTAGACTTTGCATTATTAATCATGGCCCTCTGATCTCTGTCGTTCAGCCTATTCTCAATCCACCTCACTGTCCACTCATCTAACGCACAGTTCCTATGAAGCTTACCTGTGACAATGTTATGGGAGACAGTGTCAAAAGCCTTGCTGAAATCGAGGTAGACAACATCCACTGATCTCCTCTCATCTACCAAACTAGTTATGCCATCACAGAGGGCTATCAGATTGCTTAAGCTTGATATCCCCTCGGTAAATCCATGTTGACCACTCCTGATAACCTTCTTTTCCTCCAACATGCTTAGAGATGACATTCAGAATGAGGTGCTCCATCACCTTTCCAGGGTGAGGCTGACTGGTCTGTAGTTTCCTGGCTCCTCCTTCTTGCCTTTTTTGAAGAATGGAGTGATATTTCCTTTCATTTCACCTCAAATTTCTCTTAAATGTCATCTTCTCTTATTTCCTGAGAATTCTAGTTCCTCTAATTCTATAGACAAGGAAGAAGCAGACAAATTAGAGCAGTTTAAAATTAGCTCTGGTTTACAAAACTGGCAGTTGCTTTCTCTAATAATATGTTAGCATGGATTATTTTTTCCTGAAAATGGCAATTTTAATGGAAGAATTTTTCTTAAGGCTTCTTCTCCTGGAGTCATTAATGAATATAGCTGTACATGAATGTATCTACATTTCTGTTCGGATTTTGCTCTTTTTTAAGCAGCTAAGTTAAGGCTTTCATACATTCAAGATTCTGCCTGAAACACTAGACTCAATGGCATGAACACATAAGGAACAAGCACAGGCTACTTCTGTTGCATGAAAGAAGGACAAATATCCACCTAATAAAATGTTCTGTGCTTAATGTGGCAAGTGGTAGATACTTAGACAATGATATAAAAATGGGCTGTGTATCCTCTCTCTCAGCCTCCAACAGTTTTCAATATTGGCACCTCCTGAGTTAAAATTTCTATATATCTTGGTGTTTTAAAGGTCTGTAAGGACTTTTTGTAAACTTAGACATGGAAAGAGTTTGGAGAATATTGTTATTTATGGAATGGATTTTATAGTGCTTTTAACTACCAGAGACTTTGAGATGAGCTCTCTGCAGGAAAGGAACTATCACTTATTGAAAATACAGGCATGAAATCTGATCAAATTCTATTTATGTTTCACATTCTAGTATCTAGAGTGACACAGAAAGAAGGGCAGTAAGCACTGGAAAATATTTATCTTACAAATAGTAATATGAAGAAACTTATCCTAACAGTAATGAAAACTGTGAAAGATCTTTGTCTGCTACAGCATTGCAGGATATCAATAAGAAATAAATGCACTGCAGTTGCTGCTTTTTAAAATACGATAAATTTTATAAATCTCGTTGCTGTGCGTTATCAGAAAATGTATCATCTGAGAATTACAGCACGCCTCTCACAATTTCTATTGTCGAAAATGCTTTTTATGGTAATAGAAAACAATCCTAAACTGCCTATGTAAATTTCTGACTGCTACATAAATTGCTGAATGGAAACCTGGAAATATTTGCAGTTAGAATTCACTAGGAAGAGACAAATGGAATAAAATATAAGGGGTTTATTCTGGTAATTAGTAGAACTGGGGAGGTACTGATCGGAAAGAATGACATAGAATGACAATATTAATAAGCACAAAAATTCAGTGAGCTGATTTTCTTACAGACCATACAAACCCAAAACTAAGTAGAAAGTTGACCCTTCTGATTGTTATTTTAAAACTATATATATATTATATATATTATATATATATTCCACAGAATAGTAAATTATGTATCTTAGATTTTAAGTTTCTTTTCCTTTGAAGACTTTTTCTGCGAAAACATTTTCCAGTCTTGCCCAAAGACACAACATCAATGGCATTCTAACAGAGTTAGCCCATAGCTCAGTGCTAGTTATATTGAATCTTAAGATTTTCACACCTAAGCCCCTCTGCAGTGTTACTTTGTTTGGGTTGTGGGAACAGATTTTTCAAAGCACATGTCTTAAAAATTATTTAATTATTAAAACCCCACAACTATTTAGGAAAACATAAATGTATTCTGAGACACTGGGATGAACATTTTCCATTTAAATAGGCTAAAACGTGTCTGCTTACTCTAACTATTGTACAATGTGCACGTTTTTTCTTCACAAAAGGTGACTGCATGAGATAATGCTAGAGCTCTGACTTTTTTTCATTCTCAGATAATTTTTATTCTGCACCTTCTAAGTTGTGACCTCAAAGTACAAACCTTTGAGAAAATAGTGTCCTGTGTACAGGGAAGTGGCATGAAAAATTCATTCTTATAGGGAAAAGTCAGGAATGTCATCCCTGTCCTAGATCTCAGTCACATGATGTCTTCATGAGAAGGTATCTCACTGCTTTTTTCCATTAGTTGATTGAACCACTTTCATAAATCCATATAAATTTGCATATAGCTGTGGTCTACACAGTAAGAATTAGGAGACTTACTCTTGCACAAGAGAATTTACTCAGGAACTGGTGTCAAAAGGCATTTAGGTGTAGTTTGATTATTATTTGGAAGATGATAGAGATGTCACAATTAAAGGAGATAGAGACCAGGGCTGTCTCTTCAATCCTTAAAAAAATGTTTCCTTTTCCTTAGTAGCACAGAGAATCAGGCAGCTAATTCTAAGCCAGAAAACACTCACGCTACACTTTCACTTTAACTGTGTGGTGATTCTTGAAACAGATTAAGTTCCCCTAACCAAATCAGGTCTTGTTACTTCAAAAGATGTTAAAGAGTCAGGACTGTTTCCCTGCATGATATTTAATGCTTAATTTAGAGCACAGTGAGGTGTCTTTGCACCATGTATTACTGCAAAGCACAAATATCCCCCCATTCCTCAGGTTTTTCCTAACGTTTCCATTTGACTTTTTCACAAAAGAGAAAAGAAAGAAAGAAAATGAAAACCTGAGAGGTGTCAGTAAACTGAGCTGGTATGGTCCAGTTAACATACATAGGGAAATTTTACATCCACTCATCTCATATAAGAGATTAATGCACTAAACGTCATTAATTTTTTCAAGCAATTAATTCTAATCTAGCAAGAAAATATTTTTCCTCAGAAAAGTGTGATATTCCAGGCTTATAAAAATACAAGCAAAACTGAAAGAGCAGTGGGCATATCCTGAGAAGCATACAGAGACAGAACTATACTGTAAGGATTTGCATTGTGTAACAAATAAAGTCACTTATCTTTCACCTCTTGGATGGTGGAGAAAGGAAACTCATATCTCAAGATGAATTAATTTTTGGCTAGCTGACTCATCAGTAAATAATTCGTTCGCTTGCAAAATAGACACTGTCGGCAAGAGTCTAGATTTCGGACACCTAAGTAAAAATAAGATAATATAGAGAGTGCAATATTACAGTTGGAAAATACCTCAAAAGACAGATCAGCATTTTTTTTTTGCCAAGAACATCCTTACTGAAAGTTTCCTAAATGCTGTCTTTTAACAAGTATTTTAAAGTTTATTATTTCTAATTGCTCAATCTAAATTTTCATACTGTCAGTATTAGAAAAAAAAAATGTTTTGCTAATTGTTAAATGGCAAATTTGAAATAAATTAGATTCTACAATATATTTTTGGCTGCTTTAAAAAAAAAAAAGAAAACATTTGTTTTCTTAATTGATTCACTGAATTTTGGAACATTTTTCATTAGGAAAGTGTAGGGGAACGAAAACATGAGCATTTGGATAAGTGATAAATACTTAGAAAAGTCTTAAATTTTATACAGCACATGATTACTCAAACCTTGCTAAATTTTGACAGGGAGATGATCTGCAGACACCATCTGTCTCATACTGCCATTCCAGGTAGAAAGTCTGAGCAAGGTTTCCTGTGCAAGAGAAGTTCCATCTGCTATGGATCTCTGCTGTACAACCCCTTCAAGTATCTAATAGGAGAGGAGAATATTTCACAGTTTTTTACATCTGCCTCTTAAGTAAAAACATAATGTTGGCAAGATTATTAGCTTTTTTTAAATGCCTGCTTAATTATTGGTAATAAAAATAGCATTTCATGCCTAGGAGATAGGAACCCATTGTACAAATGGAATATGATAGATGAACAGAAAGAGCAGTATGTGCAAAATAGCAAAGTGATAGCTTGTGACTCCCCATTGTCCACAGTTTTACTTGCAGTACTCAAGATTGGGGATTTCTTTTTAATTCTAGTGATACACTGGGAAGAGAAAAGAAATTTCACAAAAGGGACATTTGGGAACTTGTACAGAGAAATAAGGTAGGCCTATCTATACTTTCACAGCTAAACTAGACTAAATAATACAGGTAAATTTATGCAGCACCTAAAATCTCTTTTTTAGAGGATCTCAGAATTCCGTATAAGAAATTCCATATTATGAAAGTGCAGCATTTTGAAGGAAATGGTGCTAGAAAAATTAATTATATTTCACAAAAGACTAAAACCTAGCTAATCCTTCTTATCCGAGCTTCAGAATATTCTTTTCAGCATAGCTCTGAAGAAAAAGAAGTTTATATGTTTTTAATACCCATGCTACCTCCTAAAAGCTGAAGCAGTGTATTTAGGATTAGACTTTAGCGGAGGGCACTGAGACTCAGAAACTCTCATTGGCTTCCAAAATCGTGAGTTTCTCTGCTAACATCCCCCATGGATAGCACAGGTACCAAATAGCTTAAATTTTCAGTTCTCATGATCCTGCAATATCATTGGTTCACCTTTGTCCCTGTGTGTGCAAGACTACTCTAGGAAGTCTTTCCTGTAAGACTTCTCATCTAGGATAAATATTCATGGAAGAGAATATTTAAATACTGTCTAACTATCTTAGACCCAAAGAGATGTCAGAAAAAAGACATGCTGCCTTTGTGGCAGCATTCCGCAAGTTATCCTTGGAAGGCAGATGTGTCTAAGGTTTTACTAACAATATACATCACAGACAAGCTGAACAAGTGTGTGTTAGGTATTTGGACGGGGAGGGCAAATTAAAAACTATCCAACTGCCTAAGCTCAGAGGATCAAAGCAGTTTTGCGGTGACTCCCTTCCGAGCAGGTAAGACTGTACCGGCGAGAGGTGCTGCAGAAAAAAAAGCGCTGAAGAAAAACTCTTTTTCTGGGGCTTTTCCGAAGCTTTTTCCAAGCCGGGACGAGATCGGCAGCTGCTGGGGGCGGTGCCGGCGTAGGCGGGCTGCTGGGACAGCCGGGGCGGAGCCAGCACACCCGCGGCTCACTGGGGCTAT
>JAAGNO010021623.1:3009-17704 GCA_033439905.1 Ceryle rudis
ATGGGCAGGGACACCTCCCACTAGAGCAGGTTGCTCAGAGCCCCATTCAGCCTGGCCTTGAACACCTCCAGGGATGGGGCTTCCACACCTTCTCTGGGCAACCTGTGTCAGCATCTCACAATTTTATCATTTCTTGGGAGTGATCTGGGAAGTGGCATTCCCCACATCTGGGAACCAACATGCCTGAAAAAAGGCCCCGGAGCAGAGAATACATCTTGTTTCTGTGAAGGGCTGTGTAAGCAGATAACCCTGTCTTACTGTTTTATCACATATTAGTGCCTCGGCTGCCTGCAGGAAATAGGCTCTGACTCATTTTGCTATGGTCCTGTTCCTCCTGAGTCACAAAGCTTTGACTGAAAGACTCCCCGAGTCCCGTTTGTTTTCCCATTGCTCACCACGCTCTCGGTTCCGGGTCAGCCTGCAGCGACTAACAGATCTGCCACATCAGCTCCAGCGCGGGCACGGGGTTATCGCCAACCAGCCTTCAAACAAAGAGGCCAGAGGCTTGTCGGGATACCCAGCGTTTAACAGATCACTGCACAGACAAACGTCTCAAGCTGGATGAGGGCGAGGGTTTGAACAAACACTGCCCTGAAAGATGGGCCGGCAGCAGCGCCTGTCGCTTTTTCCACAGATTCCCTTCGCTTTGCTGTGTTTGCAGTGCAAATGCTGCATAACATCCAGTTAACATCCGTCACCTCCTGGTCACAGATGAGGTTTGCCCTTTGATTCACCTTTAGACAAAAGCAGCTGAACTGGACAGGGAAGTCATGTCATTTTAGGGACTTTGAACAGCCAAACACCTCGTTCCTCTCTGTCCCATCTACTAGGTCCTAGTGTGAGCTGCCAGGTATTGCACTAGGCTGCAGCTCCTCTACAAACAGACTTCACACGCACCGTGCCCTTACGGGCATTTAGCGCCCGTACAGGAAGGGTTTGTGTTCGTCATTGTCGAGCGGGTTTGCAAACTCAAGCAGAATTCAGTACAGGAGAAAACATTCCATGCTTTGCATCCCCAGCTGCACAGATAGACCGGGGGTGTGCAGACAGATTTGGTACCAGCCCTGCCCCATGCATCTCAGCAGGAGCTGGGAGAGGTGCAGGGAAGGAGCCAAGTGCAAAGAGCACTTTGTTCCCTGACCAGTTTGGTGCCAATCAGGACCAAGCCTGGTTCAGCAAGAGCAGGTGAAGTCCTGTGCTGGGTGAGGCCCTCACCAAGAAAGGCTGAGGAGACCTGGTGAGGCTCAGCTGCACCACTTACTATCACCAGCAGCTCCCTTCTTCGAGAAGCTTTTTACCAGTGCCAGTCCTCTAAGTTCCCATATTGCCTCCTGCCTGATTTCAGCAAGCTCTGGAAGAGGTTCTGCTGTCAGACCTCTATGCGCTGTCCTCCACTTGACCTTACCTAACAAGTCCATTCCCCAAGCTCCAGAGTGGGAGACTTAAAAATTTTACTCACCAGGAGAATTTCCCCGGAGGAAGGGCAGAGGGGCTGCCAGCTTTCACAGGGGCTTTTATTGGCTCATTAAGTTCTCCTTAACGAGAACTTCCTCACCTGCTGCAGTCTCCCTCCCATTCCTTTGCACCCACCATCAAGCTGCTGGTCCTTTCAAGGCTGTCTCAGCTCCCATGCCTTCCTCCCACTTTCCTCAACTATTCTGAGAGCAGTTTCTATTTCTGTGGTCCCAAGCTGAAAATACCTTCTCCTCTTGAGCTACCACTTGCCATGTCCTCCTTGGCTGGTTTCCTTCCCGGTACCTCTGCAGTATCCTCCAGCTCCAAAGTCACCTGCTGCACTCTGTCCTCCCAAGCAAGGCAGCGACAGCTCTCGTTGAGATCCCTGACTTAATGTCCTTGCTAAACCAGTGTATAACTGCTGGGTGCAGCAACAATCCACAGCTGTCGAGGAGCCACAGTTCACCCCAGGCCTCAGCTCCTTCAGATTCTCAATCCATTCTCATCTGAGAGCCTGTCTTTGTTACAGAAGCATCTGTGTCACAGGACCCAGTTACACCGTGGTTGCCCCTCAGCATGATTAAAACACCACAGTTATTTTCTCTTGCCTTGAAGACGGAAGAGCATCGTACCATCCTGCTAGACCCTGCTGTAGCGCCGATCCAGTGCCACTTAGGCCTGTCATTGAACACAAGACACAACCAGACTGCAGTTTGACTCTGGAATTTTCTTTTCAGCATGCAGAGGGCTGTCATCCCTCACCTGAACTGGCCCATGACATAATTTTTCCCATCTACGCTGGCTAGTGAAGCATCACCTTGCTGCCTTCCTCAGCGGGCAGCCCTGGACCACAGCTCCAGCCAGCGCCATTTCTGCGCTCAGGAGGCACAGCCCGTGACAAAACCTCCAGCCCGAAACCACCTGCCAAGTCTCTCCGAGCTCTTCCCCAAGCTGCTTTGGTGATTCCATATTTACCTTGCCCAGCACCAAAGTATTAATGACCTCATCAGACTGCTCACCTTGCCCTGCTAATTCATACCAAACGCTCTGACTGACAAAATCCGCTTGTTCTCTCAGCTAAGGCTCCCCCGTGCACGGCCCAAACCCCGCACACCCCAATGGCTCTGCCCAAACCCTGCACACCCCGATGGCTCTGCCCATCCCACCCCACTGTTTTTATGAGCAGGGCTACCGGATCGGCCCCTCTGGGGGACCAATGAGGGACCTTGCACCAGCGGGGTGGCGGGTTCAGCACCTTTCTCAATGACTGCAAATACTGAGAGGTTCAGGCTGTTCCACCCACCCGACCGCATCTGAAAGAGCCTTGAGAACCAAGCTGCGTCAGAGCAGGGCACGGCAGCCTAAAGAGGTTGTTCAACCTCTTGGATCGTTTGCATGCCTTTGGAGAAAAAAAAAAAAACCACGTTTTTTTCGTTGAAGCTTTTCTAGATGACAAAGACAAGTACCAGAGAGGATGACCAGCCTGCCTCCTAGTACTGAACGAGGTTGCTGTCACAATTACCACTGTGATAATGAGGTAGTCTGAACATGAGAGAACTTGATACAATGGGAGATAGCCCATGAAATAGCGCTGGACTTGGCTGGGAGGCCAGGGAGGAGATGGTGCCCTGTAGGTTCATTACCTACTGGTATGCCAGTGGTAGTTCCTGACATCACCCAGACACCGCTTCATTTCAATTGTGTTGTCCCATGGGAACCTTGTACCCACCTTGGATGTCCAAACGACTCAGGAAATTGCTTTCTTTCCTACCACCAACCAGATCAATACTTCAAGTCCCGATCTTCAAGGCTGAGGAGAGAGACACGACAGGAATCCGAGGCCTCGGTCCAACACTCTCAGAGACTCATCACAAGGAATTACACGGGCTCTGCGAACAGATAAGGAAAACCAGAAAGAGCAAACGCTGCTCTGCCCAGCCTTGACACGGCAATCGATGGCGGAGCAGGTAAATAGCTGCGGAATTGCACGTGGCATAGCAAACATTGCAGCTGCATCTGGGCGACAGGCAGCGATGTGTGGCAAAGGGTAAATCTCTCTGCTCGCTTGCGCTTGACATATGGAGGGGCTTGTTACGTTCCCCGCTCCCAGTGGGTTTATGTGTGAATTTGAGGTTGAGTACTTGCGTGCCTGTACGATTACCACCTTCATTTAATATTGCATGGCCCAGCAGACCCAGAATTAATCACCAACACGTTCAAGTGACAGCTCTCGCTCAGCAATGTCATCCGCGCAGAATAGCGAGGTACGTGTAGATCCGTACGGTCAGGCTGTGAGTCAAGAGATTTTCCAGCAGTCGGAGCACTGAGGCTCCAAGGCTGGTTTCTGGCAGGAGGAATGGGAAAAATGGCAGCTTGGGCCATTTTACAGGCGGACTGTGCAGGCCAGGAGAGGGAGGTGTGAGACAGTCACCCGCTCATTCAGCTGCCCAGGATGAGCTGGGAGTGACAGCACCTCAACACTGCCATTCCCTTTTATGTGACCAACATTCCATAGTTTTCATAAATTAGTTTTCATTATTTTCATATTAACGAAAGCGACTGACCAAGCCCGGGAAGAAACCCCTCCCTATCTTCATCCCGAGCAGTTTGCAAATGTGAAACTTGGCCAAAACCTGCTCAGCCACACTTGCTCTTCTTTCTTCTCCAAACCACTGGTTTTCAAATGTACCAAAAGGCCTGAAACCCACAGATAAGCATGAACTGCGGGCGGGCAAGCAGATCCATGTGGACAGCATGTCCCAGGCAAGTCCTCACACCCAGGTCAAGCCCTGTCTACCTCAGTCAGAAGAGCTGCTGCTAATGCCAGTGGTTTGTTTCCAAATTCTGGGTATCTAATCTTTTTATCTCGTTCTGTTACTGAAGATGGGCACTCCGTCAGGCTGGATCACCGAGTGTTCTATCACACAGGCAACACAACAGGCTGCATATGTTCTGCGGAAGTTTATTGGGATTTAACAGTCGTTCACCAACAGTACAAAACGTCAGATCTCTGCTATTTAAGGGCCGCAAACGCGTCAAACGCAAACACAGACAGGAAATAGTTACGCTGTGCAGCAAAGCTGAGTAACAGGCGCACGACAAGTAATTTGTCCTGCCACACATAAGAGGAGAGAAAAGACGAGCGTCTTACCAGCTATGGCAGACCCTACAGAAATACATAGAGCTGTTTCGTTTCACCCTATTTCCTTGTAAGATAAATGTGCCTCTGGATGGATCCCGCTGCACATTCAAGCTACTTTTTAAAAAAAATTATTTTCTCCTTAAGCTTTAGCAGCCCACAGACTGGAGTTTGGTACATGGGAAATGTATTTTCCTTACTGATTTAATTACAAATTCTTGTGGAGTAGCTCTCCCTTTCCTCCTTTTCTCCTCTGGATGGCCGAAATGCTGGTGCAGCTGTACGCTTCCAGCACAGGCGTACACCTCCAGAGCAGTCGTAGACTTCCAGCACACCCATACACTTGCTGGTGGAACCCCAGTAAGGATAAGCTGCCAGGAAAGTCTGTCGAGGGCAGGGAACAAAACCTCCCCTCGGCTCACCATGTGCAAATGCACTCCAGGCAGGTGAACCCCTAGAGATGCAAACGGGATTTGGCCCCTAATGCTTCCCCTGGGCACATACAAGGTGACCCTGGGCCAGGCTGGGTGGCAATGTGGAGAGCACCCGAGAGCTCCCTCCTTGGAGGCCTCAGGAGGGGAGGAGAGGAAAGCAGCGAACTCCGCCAGCGGTGAAGTTTACAAAGGGCTGCCTGTTAAAAACTGGAAGCTGTAGCAGAACAGCAATGGCGAGGGCAACCAAGTCTGACAACTGGCAGCCACCACCCAGGCCGTGGTTGCCCTCTTGGCACAATCAGCCAGGGAGATATTTTGCCAGATGAGACGGACCACAGGGGATGGAAAAGGTGAAGAGAAACAAGGCAGCCAAGGAAGTGGCGCAAGGACCAAAACCTACCTTGACTTTCCCACCCTGCTGCCGCTCCAGATGGTGGTTTAATTTCCATAATATATTAAGTCACAGTAGGTTTGAGATACCTCCAAGAACATCAAATCACACGCAATTAGCATGCACAGCCCCTCGCAACCCCCGGTCCTGCAACTGCAGCTCTGAAATGAGGGGAAATCGCTGAGAAAAGAACTGCTCCCACACACACCAGCGCCCACTCAGACCCTCGGGACCTCCACTTCTGAAGCAGACCTGGACTTGCGCCTGCTGGTCAGGCTGCCCAGGAGCGACTCTTCGCTGAAGGCCCCTTCGAAGGCCGACAGGATGGACTGGCGAAACTTCTCCTTGAAATCCGGCCCCACAAACACGTACAGGATGGGGTTGATGCAGCTGTTGAAGAAAGCAAGGCTGGAAACCAAGGGGATCCCGATGTAAAGGGCCATCTTCATCTCGTGACTGGAAGAGTTTTTGGATATTTCCAGCAAGGAGAAGACATGATAGGGGAAATAACAGAGGAAAAACGAGACTGTGACAGCGATGATGATTCTGTATGGCTTCGCCGAGTTGGATAACTGGCGTCTTCTCAGCTTGAAGGCAACGATGCTGTAGCAGATGAGAATCACCGTGAAAGGGACGAGGAACCCGCATAAGAATCGCGTTACGATCATCGCTTTATGCCGCATCCTCCACAGCCTCCGCGTTGCCTCAGACGTGTAGTCATCGGACAGCGCAAAATTATTATAGCAGGTGGTGATGTTCCTGGAATTGACCACGGTGTCTCGGAAGACGAGGTACGGGGAGCTGAGGATGAGAGCCAGGACCCACGTCCCCAGTGCGATCCTGGCTGCCAGCTCTGGACTCCTGCAGTTGTGAGACCAGATGGGAAAGGCCACGGAAACACAACGGTCCATGCTGATGACCGTCAGGAGGAAGACGCTGGCGAACATGTTGAGGAACGCGATGGTGCTGTTCAGCTTGCACAGGAGCTTCCCAAAGGGCCAGTGGAAGCCCAGGGCAGTGTAGGTGATGCTGAGAGGAAGGAAAAAGGTGAAGATGAAGTCAGCAATGGCCAGGTTGAGGAACCAGATGGAGTTCACTGTCTTCTTCATCTTGAAGCCTGCAATCCAGATGACGAGGCCGTTCCCAGTCACCCCCAGCAAACAGGCGATGCCGTACACCACCATGGAGAGGATGTGCATGCTCTTCTGGAGGCCCCAGTAGGAGTCACGGTCGGTAGTGTTCTCAGGCTGCACGGTGGCAGAGAAGGAGAAGGGGGAAGGGGAAGAGACGCCCTCCATCGCCAGCAAGCCTGAGTCCTGAAATCACATCAGCACACACCACTGTTACCTACAGCTCCTGTGGCTCGGGGAAGGGGGGGAATCCTTGCCAGCACCTGCACACAACACCTCTACGCAAAGCCAGAATGTATAACTTAATATCTAATTAATATAAACCCTTTTCTGTAGCACTGAGGCTTCAGAACAGCAGATAAATACTTGAGAGGCACAAGGAATTTAAGCCACCCAAGCAAGATCCCAGTGAAGCAAGACACATGGAGGAGAATCACCTGTGACTGTTGATCTGTTCCTCAACATCTCTCAGGAGGGATGGTACCAACAGGTAAGGGACACATGGGGACAGCCATCTCACCATGGGGACAACTTAAGAGTCCCACTGCTATCAACAGAAACCCAGCAATCCATCAAGACAAAACCAGTTATGCATCTCATGGGAAGTCCCTGGATTCCTGCCAAGCTTGTCACACACACACTGACCTGCAGCCCACTGTGACTGAGGACATTTTAAGCCAGGAAATTAATAATAATGATGATGATGATGATTTTTTGCTGGTGGTTCCTTCGGTACTTTGCAGCCCTGGGTGCTGCAGGGCAGAGGGCTGGTGTCACCCAGTGCAGTGTTCCCCGGGCAGCAGTGCCCCGCAAGCAGCCACACGATCCTGCCAACTGCTCTGAGTGGCACAGAAACCACCACCACCAGAAAGACCCACCCCAGTTTTGCTGCTGGTGTTGATGCCGTCAGAAGAACACCTCCATGAAGAGCCTACAGCAGCAACCTGATGTGGGCCAGCAGCAGAACCGTGGAATCCCAAATCCCTCAGCCCTGACGAGTGCCTGTCAGGTGACCAACAACAAATTAAGATGCAAAAACCATCTAGAATGATAAATATTAAATCAAAAGACAGTTCCTGACACAAGTACCTTCTGGGGATGTCACTCAAACAGCCGCTCCGTTGCTGCTCTGCCTGCAGCAGAGGGTTTCACCTCCTGGCTGATTCCCCACCGAGCCGCTGCTCCTCTCCAGAGTGACTCAGGCTGCCTCGCCCCTTTTTCCATCGCTTGGGATCACGAGGAATTTAGTAGCATCCCTTATTCCCTCAGATTCTTCCTCAATTTGCGGTGCTTTGCTTTAACCCCTGACGCCCTGGCAGTCACAGGCTCCCTTGGGCCAGTCGGCCAAGCCAACCAAGGCAAACCCACCCCCTTTCCTGCCCTCGCTGCTCATCCCCCCGTGGCAGTGTCATTCCTGCCGAGCACCTGGACACCCACCGGGCACTGGGGCTGTCCTGCCATGGAGAGGGGAGCAAGGGGTCAGGCTCTGCTCCCCATGGCTGCTGGTGCTGCCAACCCATGCCACCAACCCATGCCATGGCCTGGCACGTCCGCCTGCCTTCAGACATGGCTCTGGCTGGCGGGGGGGACTTTGGGGGTGGCATGAAGCGCCCCCTGTCCCCTGCATGGGAATGGGGAGGGGAAGAGGGTCCCAGTCCTCCCGCTCACAGGGGACTGCGAGCAGCACCCCTGGAAAGCAGGGAACACGCCGGGGCTGAGGGAGAAGCCCCCGCAGTGTGCACGGGAGACAGGGCCGGGGCTGGGGGGTGACGGCAGACGGGTGACGACAGACGAGGGGTGACGGCAGCGGAGCCCCCGCCCGCTCCCGCCCCGGCCAAGGTCACCCGCCACGTGCTGGCAGCGCCGCCAGCCCCGCCTCGGCGCGGACCAATAGGACGCGGGGAGGGGGATGAGCGCGGCACTGATTGGCCCAGGCCCTCCCACGGCCGACGGCCTACCGGGGCGGAGCGAGGCGCTGATTGGCCGAAGCGCGGAGGGGCGTGTCTGAGCGGTCTATGCTAGGCGCGTGGGCTCCCGCGCGGTGGCGGAGCGGGACCGGGCTGTCGTGCGGCGGGTGGGTAGGGGCCGTGCGGGGCGCGGAGCGGGGCCGGGGGAGGGCAGGAGCAGGGCAGGAGCAGGGCAGGAAGAGCTGTTCCCCACCACCGGTGCCAGGGCAGCGGGAGGAGCACAGTAGCGGGAGCCTCTCAGGAGTGCGGGAGGTGATGGAGCCGGGATACGGGGAGTGAGGGAGCGGTGATACAGGGGGTGATGGAGCCGGGATACGGGGAGTGAGGGAGCGGTGATACAGGGGGTGACGGAGCCAGGATACAGGAGGTGCAGAGCCTCGGGGCTGGGGTTTGCCCCTGCAGCAGGTGAACTGCAGCAGCCGGACTGGTGTCCTGCCACCAGGGGGGAAATGGGAGTCTCACTCTGGGTGGGAAAGGGGGAGCTCCATCGTGTGTCTCCCCCAAAACCCCTGCAGCTCTGTGCAAGTGCTGGGTGTGCGTACCACCCTGACCCGCGCTGGGGGGACGTGCTGGACCCAGCCATCCTATTCAAAGCCAGAGCACTGCACCTCGTCCCATCCCTTGCAGCCCCTTCCCCATCCTGGCTTTTCTGCCAGTGGTGATTCTCACCCTGATACCGAGGCCCCAGACTCGGGCAGGAGGGTGTCCAGGCAGCCCTGCCCAGCACGGGCAGCACACGGCAGGCCCGCCCTGAATGGACTTCAGCAACTTGGCATAAGCAAACTAAGTGCGATTGCTTAATAACCTGCTCACACCCTTTGCTGGCCTTGCAGGGTTAATGGGTAAAAAACTGCATTGTTGTCAGCCCAGGCAGGAGCTGGGCTGTCACCCTGCCCGGGAGCTTCTGCTCTGCATTGTAACGCCAGCAGCAGTCACACCAATAGGGCTGGGGGGCTGCTGCCAGGCCTGGGCACCGCTCGTGCTGTGGAGCCAAGCTGAGGCAGAGCTGCTGCCTCTCTGGGCCAGCTCCACAAGCTGCTTGCGCTTCACTCGGGGTTTGTGGCAGGACTTTGACTCGCTGGGATTTTGCCCTGGTGGCCACGCACGAGGGAAAGCAGCCTAGAGGTTTAAGGGTGCTGGGGAACGCAGCATGCATTAAAATTGAGGTCTGTAGGTCTGAGCACTTTACTGCTCTTGAAATTAAGCAGCAGTTTTTATAAGACAACGTTGTGCCCATGAGGGCATTTGCTGGCATTTCCCAGAAGCCCTAAGACTCGTGGATATACAGGAGCGAGAGGGAAAGGTGCTGTTTGTGTTGCTGATCTGGTTTGGCCCATCCGTGGGATCACCATGTCCCCGAGCATCTGTCCAGGCACTGCAGAGCTGGGTGGGGGGAGAGCGCCAGAAATTATCAAAGCACTATAATTAATGAACTCGCCTTAAATCAGTGGGGGAAGCCTGACAGTTTTCTCTGTTTTCCTCACCCCGTGGGCCCCAGCCCACGGCTGCTCCCTCTGTGCTTCCAGGGAAGGTGCAGGATGGGAACAGGGATGCAGCGCGAAGGCACCAGCCTCGCTGCCATCCCACAACCTCCCCTCTCCGCTGGCAGGTGACCTTGGACCCAGCAGCAGGATGGCAAACTCAACGCAAGGCGAAAGGGGCCTCCCCAGTGCAGAGCTCTGGGCCTCCCATAACAAGATGGTAATGGAGCCGCTCGACAGCAATGACCCGGAGGTGAGAGCCCCTTCCTGGGCCTTGCCCAGCAGCTGCCTTGTACATCCCTGGACAGCTGAGGGGATGCCGACCTCCTTGAGCCAGGGACATGGCAGGAAGATGGTCTGAGGCTGAGCTGGTGGGACCCATCCAGCCTTCATGCCCGCTCTGAGGGGGAGAGGGAAGGCGTCCTCCAACCATCTGCAGATAACATGGTCATAACTTCACATCTATTGCCTCTACCCCTCTGCTTGAATGTCCACACCAGAGCAGACGGCCCACCAGCCCACGTGGCATTTGCCCTTGACTCTCAAGACCAAATGAGAGCTGAATTATCTGTCAGCTTCCTGGCAGGTAGAGACCTAAAACATGGCCTCTGACTGGACACATGAACTGCTTGGCATCAGCTGTACCAAGAAGGGATCTCGTCTCCCTTCTCTGGCACCTTTCCAGGCCCCTCTCCGTGCCCTGTGCCCGCTCTAAGGGTGCATCTCCTACCACAGAGCACCCGTGTCTCTGTGCAGAGCCGGCACGGGTGAAGGTGTTTCTCTCCCCTCCCAAAGGTGCACAGCATCATTAAGAAGGAGAAGCAGCGGCAGAGGCTGGGGCTGGAGTTAATCGCGTCGGAGAACTTTGCGAGCCGAGCGGTCCTGGAGGCCCTGGGATCCTGCCTGAACAACAAATACTCCGAGGGCTACCCAGGACAGAGGTACGGGGCTGGGGCTGAGTGCCACCCAAGCCCAACCCCCATAGAGAGGGAGAGGAACCCCCCACACTGCCAGGCTCTGTAGAGGAAGGGATGTCCTTGCTCTGGCAGTTGAGCTCCTCCAGGGCAGCATCCAGCATTCTCAGCTTCTGTCCTTGGCTGCACACAGGACAATTTCAGCAGGGACGTCTGCTGCAGATGCTGTCTCAGGGGCTGCCACAAACGCAGCATCACTTGGTTTCTCCCCAGTTTGGTCACAGGGACCCTTCTGGGTTTGGTTTTAACCCCTGCCCCATCCGTTACCGGCAGGTACTACGGCGGGACGGAGTTCGTGGATGAGCTGGAAAGGCTGTGCCAGAAGCGGGCCCTGCAGGCCTATCGGCTCGACCCCCAGAAGTGGGGTGTCAATGTCCAGCCCTACTCAGGTAACAGGGTGCTCAGGAGAGCCAGGCTGGCTGCACTGGTCCCCACACGTCCCAGCACCCATAACTGGCCTGGTGCGCTCTCGCCCCAGGGTCACCCGCCAACTTTGCGGTGTACACGGCCCTGGTGGAGCCCCACGGCAGGATCATGGGGCTGGACCTGCCTGACGGGGGTCACCTCACCCATGGGTTCATGACGGACAAGAAGAAGATCTCTGCCACCTCTGTCTTCTTCGAGTCCATGCCCTATAAGGTACAGAGACCTGCTCTGGCCAGAGCCAGGATGTGGTCATCAAGCTCCCAGCACCCCCTCCTGCAGGATGACACTGCAGCTTATCTTCACCAAGGTGGCTGAACCCTCCTCTTTCTCTCCCAAGGTCAACCCTAAGACTGGTTACATCGACTACGACCAGCTGGAGGAGAACGCCCGTCTCTTCCACCCCAAACTGATCATAGCAGGTAAGGATCAAGCCCTCACCGACCTCCCTGGTGACACACCCTGGGTGGAGGCTCCCTGAAGCCAGTAGCGCCCTCATAAGCCCACGGGCACCCACGGCTGTTGTAGCACCCAGAGGAGACCTTAAACACATCCACACTGGAAGGAGCTTCTGGGCTGTCCCCATCATAGGGCTGGACCTGGGTCTGTCCCAAGGTCCTTGAGCATCTGCTCCTGTCCCCTCCACGTGCCACCTCCCTGCAGGTGTCAGCTGCTACTCGCGCAACCTGGACTACGCCCGCATGCGGAAGATCTCCGACGCCAACGGCGCCTACCTCATGGCCGACATGGCCCACATCAGCGGGCTGGTGGCTGCCGGCGTGGTGCCCTCTCCCTTCGACCACTGCGATGTCGTCTCCACCACCACCCACAAGACCTTGCGGGGCTGCAGGGCTGGCATGATCTTCTTCCGCAAAGGTGCCTGAACCTGGCTGGGGAGCTGGGGGGTCTGCAAGTTAAAGCTCCTTCCTGCTCTAGCTGGGAAAGAGGGAGGGTGGGAAGGTCCAGGGCCTCCTGTGAGCATTCAGAGAGCTTCCCAGGGCCCACAGTGGCCCACATTTGAAGAACAACCACCATCCCTGCTCTGAGAGGCCAGAGGATGAAATCAGCTCATGGGAGAATGGTGGCCACGCTTCCTCCTGAGTGACCCTGCCCTCCCTTCCCACAGGAACCCGCAGCGTGGACCCCAAGACGGGCAAGGAAACCCTCTACAACCTGGAGAGCCTCATCAACCAGGCAGTCTTCCCCGGGCTGCAGGGAGGCCCGCACAACCACGCCATCGCAGGTAGGCCGGCGACTTCTGCTGGTGGTGCCACATATCTCTGCTGGCTCTCCCAGTGAATCCTCACCCCGCTCTGCCTTCCTCCCCAGGGATCGCCGTGGCGCTGCGCCAGGCCATGACGCCTGAGTTCAAGGCTTACCAGCAGCAGGTGGTCGCAAACTGCCAGGCGCTCTCGGCAGCGCTGATGGAGCTGGGCTATAACATCGTCACGGGTGAGGACAGGTCTTGAACATCCACAAAACTATTTTGGAGCAGCCCCCGCTTTCCAAAGGTGGCCCTGGTGCCATCTCAAACCCTTTTTCACTCAAGTTTCACGGAGGAGCGGCGTTGATCCCAATCCCACATCCCCACCAACGTCCTCTCTTTGCAGGGGGCTCCGACAACCACCTGATTCTCCTGGACCTGCGCAGCCGAGGCACAGATGGCGGCCGGGCCGAGCGTGTGCTGGAGATCTGCTCCATCGCCTGCAACAAGAACACGTGTCCCGGTGAGGGATCCCACAGGCTCTGCCCTACACGCTGGGCACCTCCCATGGCCTGTGCAGGGCTCCCAGCCTCTGATCCACCGCAGAACCAGCCTGAAATCCCCCGTGTGGTGGTTTTGGTACCTGGTTTGGTCACTCGTGACTTGTTCTGGTGCAGGTGACGTCAGCGCCCTGCGCCCCAGCGGCCTGCGGTTCGGGACGCCAGCTCTCACCTCCCGCGGCTTCCGGCAGGACGATTTCCGCAGGGTGGCCCAGTTCATCCACAGAGGTGAGGCCGGGACTGGTGTGCACGGGGCCGTCTCAGCTCCAGCAGTGGCCCCTTTGGGACCAGGGCAGCTCCTCTGGGTGAGGAGGCGCAAGCGGGGCAGCTTCCCCAGCAGCTGGTCCCAGCTGTGGCAAGATGTTCTCTCCCGCATCCAGATGTGCGGGTGGGGCAGTTACTCCTCGCTTGCACGCGCGCTCTCTCACCAGCTGCTGAGGGACGTGGTTCAGTGGTGCCCTGGCAGCTCTGGGTTAACGGTTGGACTCGATGACCTGAAAGGTCTCTTCCAACCCAAACGATTCAATGACTCCGTGAGCCCCCAGCCCAGGCTCCCCGTGGCAGGGCTGGGAGGGCTGCCGGCTGCAGGGGTGCTGCAGGCACAAGGTCTGACCCCTGCCTCCCATCCCGGCAGGGATCGAGCTGACGCTGCGCGTGCAGAAGGACATGACCCCCAAGGCTACGCTGAAGGAGTTCAAGGAGAAACTGGAAGAGGAGAAATACCGGGCGGAGCTGAAGGCGCTGAAGGAAGAGGTGGAGGCCTTCGCAGCCACCTTCCCACTCCCAGGGCTGCCCATCCTGTAAGGGGAGACCTGAGCCCGCTCCTGGAGCTGCCGACGCACCTGGGATCGTGGCATCTTTGCACCCCGAGACCAACTCCCCGATGCCTTCTCCCCTGGCACTGGCTGTGGTGCAGCAGCAGCTCCTCGTTCACCTCTTACTCACCCTTCCCCTCCCATCTGGGGCTCAGGACCCCCTGCACACAGCCCCCCCGGGGGGAAATGAGCCCGTTCACTGTTTGATAGCACAGCTAGGACCAAGTAAACCCTCAGCCTCCCGGCCAGGTTCAATCCTGCTCCCTCTGGGCTGCAAGAGTAGCAGACAAGGTTTAGTCCAGACAGGAGAGACGTGGGGAGCCCCTCTGGGGTAGCCACCTCCCCCTCAGCCACACACAAGAGACTCCACAGCCATAAACACCCCCGTGGCTTCAGCCTTGAGGATCCCCCTCCGCGGGCACAAACCCCCTCGCCTTTTGTGCCTTCCAGCCTCCACAGGCTGGGAGGAGGCCGAGCCCCGTCCCCTCCTGGGATCAGTCCCCACCAGCATCTCCGCTCTCTCAGACCTCTGAGCACAAAGCTTCAATAGAACCCTTTTTTTTTTTTTTTTTTTTTCTTTTTCCTTTTTTAATAACCACGGTAAAATTAAGAATTGAACCACAATGTATGACAAGAATTATAAGCTTTAAAAAATACAACCGATTTTTTTTTTTCTTTTTTCTTTTTTTTTTGTTTTTTAAAAATATCTGAACCCAAATAAA
>JAAGNO010021625.1:0-17923 GCA_033439905.1 Ceryle rudis
AAGTCCAGTTGGTGACCAGTCACAAGCAGTGTCCCTCAGGGTTCAGTTTTGGGACCAGTCTTGTTTAATATCTTTATTGATGACCTGGATGAGGGGATTGAATGTGCCCTCAGTAAATTTGGAGATGACACAAAATTAAGTGGGAGTGTCTATCTGCTGGAGGGTAGGCAGGCTCTGCAGAGGGATTTGGACAGGCTGGAGCAATGGGCTGAGGTCAATGGGATGAGGTTTAACAAGGCCAAGTGCAGGGTCATGCACTTTGATCACAAGAACCCCACCCCCAGCGGCGCTACAGGCTTGGGGAGGAGTGGCTGGAAAGCTGCCTGGTGGCAGCTGGTGGACCTGGGGGTGCTGGTGGACAGCCAGCTGAACATGAGCCAGCAGTGTGCCCAGGTGGCCAAGAAGGCCTACGGCATCCTGGCCTGTATCAGAAATGGTGTGACCAGCAGGAGTAGGGAGGTGATCGTGCCCCTGTACTCGGCACTCATGAGACCACACCTTGAGTACTGGGTCCAGTTTTGGTCACCACAGTACGAGAAGGACATTGAGGTGCTGGAGCACGTCCAGAGAAGGGCAACAAAGCTGGCTGAGGGGTCTGGAAAGCATGGCTGATGAGGAGAGGCTGAGGGAACTGGGGTTGTTTAGAGAAGAGGAGACTGAGAGGAGACCTTATTGCACTCTGCAGCTGCCTAAAAGGAGGTTGTAGCGAGGCTGGTGTTGGTCTCTTCTCCCAAATTACTGATGATAAAATGAGAGGAAATGGCTTCAAGTTGCGTCAGGGGATGTTTAGATTAGATATTAGGAAGAAATTCTTCACTGAGAGAGTGGTTAGGCACTGGAACAGGCTGCCCAGGGAGGTGGTGGGGTCACCATCCCTGGAGGGGTTTAAAAAATGAGTAGATGTAGTCCTTGAGGCTATGGTCTGATGGATAGATAGATGCTAGGATGAAGGTTGGACTTGATGATCCTCGAGGTCCTTTCCAACCCTAATGATTCTATGATAACTCAGCATGTCCCCATTTGGTGTTGCTCGTGGATTTCCTCTTTATCATGGGGTCATTCTGTACTGTGTGCTGTGAAGGTCAGGAGGGGCAGAGGAGGCAGGAGATGTGCTGTTCCCTGCCACTCTGAAAAATGGTTTAGGTGTGTCTGAATGGTACCTTTCAGGACCTTTGAGTAGGTCAAGGTGACAGTGTTGCCACAAGCTTCAAAACTATGACCCAGGCTTTCCAAGCCTGTAAACTAACATTGAAAAATCACTAGTGTCAAGTCTCAAAAAGCACACATGTTCTGATGGACTCTTTGACCTTTAGTCTGCCTACCTTTCACTTTCAGGTATTTCTTCTGCAAACATCTGAGCTAGAAACAAAAATATAACCCAAAGCTTTTGTGATTATGTGCTTCCAAGTGTTACAGATTTAAGAAAACCATCAGATAACTTCCTTCCTAGACACTGCGGCAAGATCCATGATGAGCTTTTGTCAGATCATAAACAGAACAGTCACACAGCTCCAACGAGCAGCCAGGTGTCTCCATGGGAAACCCTACAGCCAGCAGCCTGAGTGTGAATCCACTTAAGTCAGTCAACATGAAAAACTGAGCAGCATAGTGTGGAGATGTGCCTCTGTCTGAGACTGGAAAGAGGAACCGTCAGGCTCCTGAACTGTCACCCGTGTTCTCAGCAGTTAGCATCAGCAGCTGCTGGAGCATGAGCGAGTCAGGATTGCCTCGTGTCAGGTAACTCTCACTAGTGCACGATGGAGTTGTGCTCCTTTGGCGTTTCTCCTTGGTCCATTCAGCGTTTAAATGGAGCAGCTTCAGCAGGGTGTACTGGGAGTTACTGTGCTTCAGGAGGACTCCCCAGGGTGGGGCAGAGTGGATGCTGCACTTCATATTCTAGGCAAACCTAGGACTTCTCCTCAGGGTGTCCTGTTGTGTAGCTGTAGCCTTCCAACTTCTGGAGGAAAGGTGCTGCCCACTTGATCTTATACGATGCTTTATCTCTTTGGTAATAGATAAGGTAATCAGCAAACGTAGGCAGAAGTTTCTGTGTTCTGGGATATGGGAAAGATGAGGTATGAGGGAGTTGTGCTGACTTTGTTAATGCTGTCATGGTTTCTTTGAGCAGGTGGGTGCCTGGGGAATTTTAATGCAAAAAAAAGTCATATCCCCTAGGATTAGGTGTCATCTGATTGATGGTTTTGAGGACTGCAGCTCTGAATTTGGTACCTAAAAATAGCAATTGCGTGGGACACTTTCACTGATTTCCTTTGAGAGTCATCCCTTTTCTGAGAACTTTAGGATTCTGTTGGCATTCAGTTCTAAATGTAAATACTCATTTGCCAAATTTCCCTCTTTTGCAGTGTAACCCCTGTGCTTCCCTGCAGCATATACTGGGCAGCTTCAGCTAATGGGAGGACAATAGGTTACATGATGCATAGCAGGGTGAAAAGTATAAGGTGTGAGGTGCACATAGCTAGCAACGTGTTTGGACTGTGATAATCACAAGGTAGCAGCTGTCTTGCCCTCTCTTTTTTATTTTTCTTTTTGAAACCAGCTCCGCTTGTTTTATCATTACTTGGGCTCATCATGAAGGTAAAAATAGCTTCTGTGTTTAAAGACAACAGATGGTTTTTCTAATGTTTTTTTCCTTAACATTGAATGAATTGTGGTTGAGTCAGATACTGCCAGCCCAGAAACGTATGTTTTCATTAGAGAAATACTTGATTAGGTTAATTGAGTGTGATTCAATGTGATGTGTATTTGGCCAACTTAAAAGCTTTCCAACTTTGTCTTGGACGAAGATAACAGTATCTCAGTGTTTACAGTTTGCTCAGTAGTTTCCAAAAATATTGCCCAAGGAGCAACAAAACATTGAGGGGCCACTACTGAAATAGTAGAGAGAATATAATCTTTTGTGGAAAATAAAAACCAAAACCAAAAAACCCACACCAAAAACCAAACCCACAAACCAAAAATTCTCCCTTTTTTTTTTTTTTTTTAGAATGATGCAAATGGGGAATATATACTTAAGTTATGGCCAGGAATAAAACTTGCCCTAGTTTAATTATGGTGATGTTGCATACACAACATGTTAAGCAAGGTGTGTGACTCCTCAAAGAGCATTTGCCTGTCCATCATTGTGATGGGTCAGAGAACAGAGGTGAGATTCAGTGTGAGATTAAAGCAGTGGGAAGATAAGTGATAGGCATCTGAGCTCCCAGTATGGGTGATGGAGAGCTACTTGGGACAGTCCCGTGAGGCCTGGAAAGTGACTCAGCTCACTTTGAAGTAGACTCATAGCAAGTGCTCAGCCAAGTGGCATTCTGATCTCCTTGGGCTCCACTGACTGTGGTGGGAGCTGGGATGCTCAGTGCACACATACCTACAGGAGACCGGGTTTTGGTGTCTTTATTTCAAACTGAGGCTCACCTTTGCTGTAGTTTCCACAGGGCAGCTGTGTGCCTGTAGCTCCAAGGAACTGCTGCTGGAAAGATAAAATGCTGTGTGTCAGATATAAAATCACAGAATCATAGAATATCTTGAGTTGGAAGGGACCTTAAAGATCATCCAGTTCCAACCCACTTGCCATGGGCAGGGACACCTCCCGCTAGACCAGGTTGCTCAAAGTCTCATGCAGCCTGATCTTAAACACCTCTACAGAGGAGGTGTACACAACTTCTCTGTGCAACCTGTTCCAGTGTCTCACCGCCCTTATAGTAAAGAACTACTTCCTGATGTCTAATTTGGATCTACTCTGCTCTAGTTTAAAACCATTACTCCTTGTCCTATCACCACATGCCCTCATAAAAAGTTCCTCTCCAGGGACTTTATATCCTTGAGGACTGAGAGGTGGGAGAGGAGAGAGGATGCAGATGAAAATGGATAAGCCATAAGAATGTAACACTTTCAGAAGGATTGGGAAGCATCTGTAACACTGGGACATGTTTGTCAATTCACATCTTGGTCCTGACAGTGAGATTTTTGCCATTGTTACTAAACAGCAGACTCCTTCCTATTTCTGAGTGGCTTCAGAAGAAAGAGCTGAGTTCAAATGCTAACCAAGAGACAGATAAAGGCAGTTGTGGGGACACAGCCTGGGTGAGAGAGACAGAGAGTAAACTGTAGAGTGGGAATTCCCTGTGTTAAGTGGTGGAGCAGGAATTTGGTTACAGTGAGCCTTGCTAAGCTAAATACTTCAAGGTTGTTTTTGTGATATCCAGAATACAGAATAGAAAAGGTGGTAGAAGATGCCTTGGGCAGCCCCAGTTGTCAGGCAAGGTACATTAGTTAGGCTGCAGAGTGACTTCAATGTGCTGTAATTTCCATGCAAGTTCAAGCCTCGTGGTACAGGGCATAGCAGAGATGATGTGGAGCTTGGCAAAACAGGCAAACTTCAGCGAACAACTTAAAACCCTAACTTGTTGACTCTCTTATGATGTTTGCTGGAGACTAAGGGATCATGACATCTTCTGAAGACCTCAGTCCTTTTTCAGATGGTGGCATGTAGCCAAATAACCTCTAAGACCTGTGTTCTGTGTCCTTATTCTCTGTGCCTAGAAATTGCATACACAAGAGGCAGCCCTTTATGTTCCTTCCCTTTGCCATCCAGCAGTTGGTCTGGGCAGTGTCCAGGACCATCTTCTAGCAATGCTTCATTTCCCCTGCCTGCTTAAGACTTACTATAAGCTCAAAGCTCTTTGAGAGGGGTCCTGACAGTCCTGGTTTTGTAATTTGCATTATGCCTTTTAGCAGATGTGCTTCTTTCTTCTTTTTTTTTTTTTCCCCAGCTCCTTACTCCTGCTGCCTTCCTCCCAGATGGCTCATGAAGCTGAGACCTTCTTCCTTGGAGCTGAACTCACTATTACTGCTGTGATGCTGAGGAGATTGACAGGTGAGCTGATAATGGACAGCAGGAGGCTGGCTCATCCATGTCTGTGTTCTTTCAAGGGTACTTTGTGTGTGTGTGTGTGTGTGTACCTTCAGGCATGTATCTATTACATATTGGAAATGAATCCTCTCCCACAGCATTTGTGTAATTTGATGTGGAACTAACAAACAAAATGTGTTCTGTCCTTATTTCTTCTCCTTTTTGTTGTCTTTAGGCTCCAAGTAATTTTTAGGGTGTAATCCATCTCTTACTGGGAATCCTGAAATCAGCCACAGCCTTTGAGTGCTGTTCAAGTACAAAGAATCTCACTGAGTATTTCAAAACAGGAAGGCAGCCGTCACCTGTTGGGAGAGTATATGGGCTGCTCAGGTGCATAACTACTGGGGTGAAGCAAGAGGTCTGAAATGATGTGTAGAAGGCGCTCTGCCAATCCTAGTGCAGAAGGATGAAATGTATCTAGACCACCTCCTGTTAGAAGGGTGATGGAAATGTGTGCATGTGGTTGTTAGGATGTCGTATCAGTGGAGGATACTTGTAGTAGTTTTGATATGCAAGGGCTAAGGTGTGTTTTGTCCTCTCCTTGCCAGCTTATGAGTGGAGAGAATGGTTGGTGGTCAGCTGCATGCAGATGGATATGTACGTATAGTAGTGAGATGTGGGAGGGAATCTTTCATTATGAACTTGAGAGAAAGAACTGAAACCAATATAAAATCAAAGCAAAACACTCATAGGAGCAGTATCCATCTTTCTGTAGCACTGCACAGAGTCTGAACACAGCAGGTCTGAGTGCAGCTATTTCCATCTTGGAAGGAGCCAGGCAGATTCTTTGTCCTGTGATCTGAATTACAGGAATAGTTGTGGCTTTTAGGAAGGGAGCAGGTAATAAAAAAGACAATATTTGTTGTTACCTTTGTTAGCATCTTTATTTGTGCAGGATATGGAGATACTGATATTGAAAGTCCTTCCTGAAATGCAATGCCATATTTTATAGATATGCCTTTCTAAATAGAGGCAGGAGAGATATTTTCCAAAATAACACTGAGAACCAGTTGAAGAGTCTGAATCTGAACTCTTGACTTAATTATTGGCCGCGCTTCATATCTTGTAGACAGCACTCTCCTCTGTGATGGCTTTAGAGCCAATTTTGTAAGAATCTGTCTCGCTGCTGGAATGAGAAAGTGACAGGGACTCTAGAGGGCAGTGCAGCATCCCTGTGATCTGAGCACCTCCAGGGTTTGTTTTCATAGCAATCTCACTCTGCAGGATGACTGCTTAAAATAGTTGAAAATAATACAGAGTTAAGTAAAAGTTTTTATTATTATTATTTCACAGAAAGTTTTGATTAATGAAAATTTTTGTCCTGAGATGACTTGACCCTCTCTTTAGAGGAACTTTGAGGATTAGGCTGGCTGTATTTGCGTTGAAAAGTTTTTAATCTCTTGAAAAAAAATTTGTAGGCTGTTTATGTATGATTGAAGGAAACAAAAAAACCAAACATCTTTCTTCCCGTGCATCTAGCAGAGTACACAAAAGAACTTTTTGTTTTCACATCGCTTTCTGCCTCCTCCAGTCTCATATTGTAGCACATCCTTTGACTGGAGGAGCTCTCTGTTTTCCTTGTAGAGAGAAATCAATAAATCATCATGTCAGCAGAGCACAGCTTGAAGTGACATTTCCCACTGCTGGAAGGTTTCTCCTTAATTTTAGGTGGGAGCTCAGATGTGCCATCCATACGTGTCTGCAGATAATATTACAAGGCTACGTTTAAAATGACAGGTGCTGATTCAGTATGTCAAGCTGCTCTTAAGAATGTTGAGCCACAACCTAGAGGCTGCTTATGCTGTCAGAAGGGGTTGTTAGCTCCTTGCTACCCAATAAACAGTTTGTGTGCAGCTGGCTGATTATCTAATGAGCGTTTGGCATGGGTTTTTGATCTGAGAGGGTTCACATCTCCAGGCTGTGACCATGCATGTCTCTGTAAAGTGAACTGAAATCCAGATCTTGCACAGCACGAGACCTGCAGAGCCTGTCATCTTCTGGGCACTTGTGTGCTGCACGTTACATTGGGCAATTGTGCTCAGATGCCTCCGCTTCCCTTTGGAAAGGTGCACACGTGTGCTCATGTGTGCGTGCTTATCTTGAACAGTATTTTGGAGGACGCGCTTGGCTTACGTGACCCTCTCTCCCTGATAGCTCTGAAGCAAATAATAGGCACATAGAGTAACATCTTGTGTTTTATAGCCATGAGCAAGGATTCCTTTGTCCTTTCGGAGGTGCCTTGGGCTGCCTTCCCTGCAGGCACGTGCAGCACCTGCACGCTGCTCGTACTGGGGATGTGCACAGAACCAGGGCGTTGGTCACGATGCAGGTACCTTTGGTGATGGGCACTGAGGATTCAGTGTTGAAATCCAATAGACAGGTGTCTGAGCAAGGATCGTGCTACCAACATCTCTCTGTAAATCAGTGGATGGTAGATTTCTGTTAGCTTTCACAGTAGTCATGTTTCTTCCAAATTACCATTGACTACCTCTCATGGCAGGAAGGAGATGATTATCCCAAATAGTTTCTCTGGGTGCCTGCAAAAATCTGTGTGTGGAGTCAGTATTAAAACAAGTGTCTTTCCTTTGCCATACATTGTTTTTGTTCAGAGACTCTCTTCCAATGATGTAACGAAACACAGCTGCTACCTTACATGTGTTATGGAAATCACATAGCACATACCATGGTGCAAAGTGATTTTAACTCTCTTGATACTTTGAAATACATATTTGTTTGTATTCGAAGTAGAATGCACCTTGTTCATCTGTGTGATTTGGAGATAATCACACAGATAGGAAAAGGAGAGCTGTGGGTAACAGAGACAAAAGTTTACATGACTGAGATGAAAAATAAGATGCAACGTGCTCTGATTTCAACACAAGTGAAGGAAAATAACTTGCACATACTTCCATAATAATAACAACTTTTAAGAAGTACTGTTTTCACTCTCACTTCTATCAGCTTGCTTTATTTTCTTCAGTTCTGCCTTTATAGAAAAGGTGTATCAGACCTGTAAATGCCACACTTCTGCCATCTCTTATTTCTGGTGTTGCAGCAATACCTATCTGCCCTCTCTCCAGCCTTGGGAACCTCCTAGTGGCCTGAGGCTGGAGACAAATATTGCTGCAAAAGGAGGGATCATGGACTATCTAAAGGGCCCCCCCCTGCCCTTCTGCCCTCCACAGGGCCTCGCAGTATCAGTGGCCAGTGGCTCCAGCCACTGTATGATGTGGCTCGAGCCCTCAGCTCCTAACTGTGAAGTGCAGGAGTGTCCTGCCCTGCCTGCTGTAGGGAAGATGCTGGATTTGGGAAGGGTGTCTGCAGACTGATGGTTGAACAGCACAGCGATACCAGGGACATGTTGTGCTGCAGAGAGCATGATGTAGGTACCTGTGCTTTGTCAGTGTACATGCAGTGTGGTTACATTTTTGCTTGATGTGGTCTCTTCCAGACCACTGCAGACGCTCTGCCTTCTTTCATTTCCGTCCCTTCGGATGTTGCCCTTGGCTGCCTTTGAGCCCAGCAAACCTTCCCCATTAGGTTTCCATCTTTCTAATTTCAGGTCTGCCTGAGTCTGAAGCCAGGGGCTGGTGCTGCAACAGAGCAGGTATGCATCAGTCTGATTAATTCCCCTCCTAGGAAGTGTGGAGCATTTTTCAGGGCTGTCAGTGGTGGTGGTTTGTTCAGCTGGCCAAGTGCGTTGAACGTACTGCCTGTCAGACCACCCTGTTTCTCGGACACTGAGATGTAGCTTTGTCAAGTAGAAGACTTACTAGTAAGAGTCTTTTTGAATCTGATTGACTACTGTCTGATGAATGTTGCATAGGTATTACATGGAGATCATCATTAATTTATGTTTGTACCAATCAATTTCCCTATGTGTTTTTTAATTAACGAAGCTGTGACTGTAAAGTGGATTAACACGATGATGCCAAATCCCTGACTACACATTCTCCTTGTGAATGAAGTTTGTTATTTCCTTTATGGTTTAAAACTGAGCCATGTGGGCTGTCTTACTTGATTGAGACTGAAGAGTATGAAATCAGCTTAGTTTTATACTGTCATTATTTGAGACTGCTTTGAATTTTGAAGAAGAGAGATAGGCCAGAGGGCTTAATGCCATTGAACTGATACGCTGCAAGTTCTTGTCTTTAGAATTTCTTTTGTGTGCACCTCAGCTGACAACTAAGCACCACACAGCTGCTCGCTCACTCCAGCTCCCGCAAGGATGAGGGAGAAAATTGGCAGATTAAAACTCGTGGGTTAAGATAAAGATGGTTTAATGGGATAGAAAAGGAAGAAAGTAATAACAATGGTAATAATGATGATAATAAAAATAATTAGAATATACAAAACAAGCGATACATAATGCAGATGCTCACCACTCACTGCTCACCAGCTGATGCCTGGTCAGTTGCTGAGAAGCAGCCCCTGGCCGGCTTTCCCCCCAGTTTTTATATTAGGTGTGATGTCATATGGTATGGAATATTCCTTTGGCCAGTTTGGGCCAGCTGTCCTGGCTGTGTCCCCTCCCAGCTTCTTGTGTCCCTCCAGCCTTCTCACTGGCAGGTCAGGAGAAGTCATTGACCTAGTATAAACACCATTTAGCAACAACTAAACCCATCAGTATGTTATCAACAGTATTCTCATACTAAATCCAAAACACAGCACTGTACCAGCTACCAGGAAGAAAATTAACTATCCCAACCAAAACGGTGTCTCTGTCAACCCCTTTAAAATAAGGGACCTCTTCTGTACTTCCACTTCTACCCTCAGTACCTGCTTGGCACTCTCACACCATTTATTTGACTGCCCAATGCTCCAGGTATTCAGAAGTGGATGAATAACAGGGAAGGGGGAAACAATTTATTTTCTTAAAATTTGAGTCAAAAGTGCAGTTGTCAGTTTTTAAACACAGTGGAGCTTTTTATTGTCCTCTGTTCCCCGAGTCATTTCTGTTAATAGAGGCGATCTGCACTGAACTTGACTGAGTTCTGCCAGTTTTGACAAGAGATAAAAAAACCAACTCCCTCTAAGGAAAAGAAGAGTTTGGACCCTGGGTTCTGCCACTGAGATGGTTTATTTCAGCTCAAGCTGGGAGCCTCTGGAGAGAGACTCTGAATAAAGAAATCCCTGGGCAATTATATCCTTACAATCAAGTTCCCTTCCCCTCACACGATGGTTTGGTCCAATAGCAATATTTGGGTCTGGGGTCATCTTGTTCTTCATTGGACCCTTTCTCTGTCTGCGGGCTGGTTATTCTTGTTCTTATCTCAAGATGCAGCTTCTGCTAAGAATATGGCTGCCTTATTTTTCACAGGATGCAGCTTCTGCTGACAGATGGGGCTACCTTATTTTTCATAGAATGTAGGGTCTCAAGGCCTTCCAGTGTGTAAGTTCAGCGTGAGTTCACTGCTTGTGGCCTAAGGCTTCAGTAAATCCAGCTCTCATGCTAAGCAAGTTGCTGATGCTAGTCAAAGTAAAAGAAGTTTCAATTCAGCCTAATTCTAAGCGATTACAAAATTAATGCTAATATTCTAGAGGTAAATTATTTTAATCCCCAACAACACTGTTCCCTGTTTCAGTGCTGGGAGAAATACTTTCCTGTCTAATCTGTGAGGAAGCAAGCATCGAGTTGTGTGGTGCCAGGACACATCCCTGTAGCAGTCAGAGCATGGCAGGAAATCTTTTCAGTGCCGAGTTGGTGACATGGGAGAGAGAGAGTGTGATGGTGAGGCTGGGGAGACTGCACCTCTGGGAAGATCCTTTGATGGCGGATCCTTTTCAGGGAGCACAGACTCAACGGTGCTTTGCTACAAAGGTGCAAATTGCTGCTGCTAGAAGAATAAGATGCAAGAGCGGGACTGGTAGGTGTCCTGAACATAAACCACTCAGAGACTTGACAAGTCTGTTGCAGTGCCAAGATAAAAGGGCTGGTTCCTGGCTCATCCCATAAACCTGTCTTGCCAGTAGCATGGAGCTGGGGAGTCATCCAAGTGTGCTTCATATTTTTGTGCCCAGTGCCCTGATTGCATTCAGGAAGGATGCAGCATTATTCAACAGAAAGCAACTAGGGTGGCCAAGCAAAAAGGGGTCATGGTGTGCTCCAGACAATTGCTATAACAGGAGCTTGCACGTGCTTCAGTGTGTGTCTGCCCTGGAGTTTAAGTGCAGTCATTGCTAGCCCGGTGTGTAGGAGTGGGAATAGACAGAAGGATCAGCCTGGCACACTGACAGGATGGATGCTGGGCCCATCCTTTAAGCACTGGCAAACATGGAGAGATAATGAAGTTTTCCAGTCTGTCCTTGGGCTGTGGAGTAAAGCATGACTGCAGTGGTTAGAAGAAAGATCTATTCTAGCCAGCATCTTGTCTCTGACAGCAAGCAATGTCTGGTATGAGCACAGGAGCGGGACTGGTGCAAAAGCTGCTTCTGTTTCATTTCTCCCAGCTTTCACATTTTTCAATTCAGGTGCTCCCTGTGCCAGGGACGGCTCTCCCTGCTGCAAGCTCTTGCCGCGTCTCTTTCCCAGGTTGCAGAGTTGCAGACTTCAGGCAGGCAAGGTCACGCTGCTTTCCTGTAAATGGCAGGCATGTGCAAAGTGTAACGGTTAATTCCATGATGTCAATGACCCAAAGCAAACGTCTTGCAGGGAGTAATTGGTTTTTCTATAGTGTCAAGAGCTTTTATGTGTTCAGCATAAATATCTTTGCATTGATTGGAAGGAGGAGATAAAAATCGATGATTTACAATGCAGAAGTGCTTAGAACATGACATTAAAATGACTCTGGAAGACTTAGCTCATAGGGGACATAGTAAATACTCAAGAGGTACAGGAAATGAAGAGACTCTTCCCAAGTCCTGAAACCAAGCAATAAATTTAATAGAGTCTCTGTTTCTCTGCCTAATGGATTTTAATACTGACTTTCCTTTTGTAGAGTTACTCTGTTCCATTGTTCAGTTGTGGTTATTTTTTACCTTTTTTTTGGTTTGGTTTGTTTGTTTGGATGTTTAGGACCTGAGGCTAAACAAAGATAGTATTGTTTTGTGAGCAAACTCCTTAGCTTGAACAAAATGGGAACCAAATCCTATTTTGCCTGGCTTTGTACACTGATCAGCAGGAGGATGTCTTGACCCATGAGTTCTGAGGAGCACAGATAATCACAGAAAATAAAGCTGGACCACAGGTCCATTCCCTTGTTCCACATCCAGATGAACTGTATCTCATTCACTCCTGACAGGTTTTCTTGTTTCAATTTAAGCATTGTATCTAGTATGTACAGAGATCAGATAACAATATTACCCCCCACCTTTTCAGCCTAACTGGTCCCCCTTTCATTATATCTCCTTGTAAGTCAAGTTTTCCACAAACTCTCTTTTTTGTATTTTTTTAAGGGGCATTCAACTTCTCCTTTTTTTTTTTTTTTTCCACCCCTACTATGCTATCAGACACTAGATGCAGTATGCAGCAGTACTGAGAAAAGAGGAAAAACTGCTTCTTGTGCCTCATGCAGGAATGGTCACAGCTCCATACTGCCAAAGGCAGCCAACCATATGGGACACCCCCATGTAAAATCTCACCTTAGTGGAAGAGCAAGAATATTCAGCCCAATGGTGTCAGCTGGACATGGCACTGGTGTCTCTTGGTTGTAAGTGCACCATAGTTGTAGGGGACCCTACACAGATGAATGCACTAGATCTCAGAGAAGCTTCCAGGCTTTTCTGTCTGTCCTGCAAAATAATCCTTGGCAAGATTAATTAGCTCTGCATTTCTGTCAGGGCTAGACTGTCTCTGCTGCTTGTATCTTGAGGCCAGCTGAACGCTCTTCTGTGTCACCTACTGCAGTGCCATGTACAAAGCAGACAGACAGCAAGCCAGTCTCTTAATTCTTTTTGCAGAAATAATTCCATGTCAGGGCAGGGGTGCCTTGCTAGAGCTCTGCCACAGCTGAAGGCTTTTGCCAAGAAGAGCGTTTGATTCCCAGCAGCACCCCAAGACTAATGCATTCGCTTTACACAAGAGTTTCCCAGCTTTTATTCAAGTATGATTATCTTCAGGCTCTTCTGGGGTTTTTTGGTGATCCTTTCACTCAGAGGGTGGTGAGACACTCAAACAGGTTGCCCAGGGAGGCTGTGGAAGCTCCATTACTGGATGTGTTCAAGACCAGGTTGGATGGGGCCTTGAGCAACCAGGTCTAGTGGGAGGTGTCCCTGACCGTGGCAGGGCAGGTAGAGCTAGATGATCTTGAAGGTCGCTTCCAACCCAAACCATTCCACGATTCTAGAATTCACTTCCAGCTGCTTTTCATATGAGAGAATTTAGTTCCTCTAGGGCTGGAGAATGAGGCACAGTTGTAATGGCTTTTGCTGTAAGTATTTATATACTATTTTTATGTTAAACAGAAAATTCCTAACTGCCTTTCATTGCTGGCAATAACTTGGGTGATGAGCTGTCCCCTGGAGAGGATAAATGCTCTGAGCTTCCTAAGGACTTGTGACCCCTTGTCAGTTGACAGTTTAGGATCCTGGATTTGACTGGTGCAGGACACCGTGTAATGTGGTATGCAAGTGGATTGCTGGTCTGTTTAGCTGAAAGTCAGATGTTGTGTGCTTGCATTTATGTGAGAGGTACAAAGTAGGATGTCCCTTAAATACTCTGCTGGCATTCATTGTGCATCAATATTAGCAAAAGACATCATAAAACTTTACTCTGTTCTTGAAATACTGTAAGTAGCAAGGGCAGGAAATAATCTGAAGGGAATTGGCCCTGATATTTTCAAGAAATTGCACTGATTGCATGCAGCTACCTCCAGACACAAGGTGAAACATCACCTAGATCTGTCTAGTGTCTCTTTCTGTCTTTCTCAAACCTAGAGTGGGCAGGAAAAACTGTTTGCTCAGTGCTTTCTGCCTCTTCACTGCACAGATTTACTTTGACTTTGGCAGTGTGATTTAATTGTTGTTTAATGAAAAAGCTGTAAAAAACCCAAACCTGTGGAGCAAACAATGAATCAGTAATATATACAGAAAAATGAAAAAGCGTGTGCATTGCCGAAGTGACGTGGAAACAACAGGGGATGTGATCTTCTGAGATCTTCTGACCTTTTCTTTCCCCAAAGCTCTGAGGGAGCTCCTGTTTTTCCACCTGTCTGCTGTCAGAATTGATGATTTGTGCTCACCATCTACCCAGCCGTGAGCTGCCTTTGAATCCAGTCCAACCCAGCTCCTCCTCTAGGCAGACTGGTGTAGGTAGTGCTGACTGTACACTTTATCTGGCATTGCCGGTAAACTGCTGCCCTAGAGTGAGGCCAGGAATACTTTTATTCTTAATTTTTTAAGGAACAAGTCAAGGCTACAGCTGAACTGAGGACAGAAACATGCCGTGAGCTGACGTAATTAACGCTGCTTTGATCAAAGAAATATGGATTGATTTGTTTATGGCTGTATAAGTATTACAGAGTTACAGGACAGAATGAAAGGTGTTCGTGATACTTCTTCTTTAACCTAATCCTTCAGATTGCCATTTTGGGTACTAGTTCCTGGTTTCTGTGCTCACCACCAGTGTTGGTGTGCGGTCTGTGTTCTACAGAACCCTTCTCCCCTGCGCCTGCCGGCTCTCCTGCGTGTGGGCAGGGGAAGGTGCTGTGTGGGCACCCTGTAGAGCACGCTGGACTGTGGTGCCCTAGACTTGGTTGACATCTTGAAAGTGCTAATGCAATGCAAGTTACCCTTTTTATCAAAATCGGTTCATTTGTCACAGAACTCTAGATATAAACGAAGAGAGTCTGTCCATGAGAAGCCAGGCTGCCTCCTCTGGGCCTGCAAGGGGCCCTGGCTTTCTGGCTACCTGTTTCTCACCAGGGAGTGCCTGCACTGTTGTAGGAGATCTGGTTTCTAGATTACTCCTGCAGACAAGATGACTGGATTAGCTGTGTTGACTTGTTTATACATGCAAAACCATGAAAGATGCAAGGTTGCCTTCTATTTGGTTCTTTGGCAAAAGCGATTCTGAACAAAGAGTTCACGATGCCTTTTGCTAGGCGATTAAATCTATTTTTCTCCCTTCTTAGTGCTGCTCCTCTTCCTGTGCTGTTCCCATTGCTCTCCCTACCTTGTTGATTGTTGAAGAGTGATGCTGGATCACTGGGTTGAATAAATTTATGACCGTTCAAAGCACAGCTTAGGTGATCTGACCATATGGTTGCCACTGGTGAATTAAAATTAGGCAATAGTGACCTTGTGCTGGATGAACATCTGGCATACCATGTGTTATCTCAGCCTGCTCTGTCCAGCCATTGATGTTTTTACACTTGGGGTGCCAAATGCCAGCCCAGCTCATGAATATCTGTGCTGAGTCTACATGTTAATTATCATGCCAAGGGATGATTGTACAAGACCATGGAGGAGATGGGTTGCAGGTGTCATCTGAAAGCAGCCAAACCCCACGTTCTCTTTACTCTCATTCCAGCCAGTTCAAGACTGGGAAGGCGATGGTTGTGCACACAGCTCAAGGGTCATATTGGCTTTAGGAAAGCTGTAGATGTGTGACTCTGCCAAGGGATGAGCACATACCTTCTACTCACTGTCCAAGCATTGGCAGGAGGAGCCCTGTGGGCTCTGCAGAGCTCCTAGCTGTGTCAGGCTGCTCTGGGAAGGTGCAGGGCCTGCTGATGATAGCAGAGTTGCTGTATGTGCCACTGTTTCCCCTTGGCATGCCTGCCCATGCTGTGCTGCCCTGGTCTGGGGAGCTGTTTGTGCCAGAGCTGACCAGTAACCTGGCATGTGCCTGCTGCAGCAGCTCCAGGGTGCAAGTGGGGAAATGTGCTTTTGGCTCTCTGGAGGTGTCTGAGAGGGGACATACTGGTGCCCCCTCCTCTGCCCAGTAAGGGAGCTGAAAGGCCCATTTCTGGTGGATGCTTTGGCCATTTTTTGGACTAGTGTTTTGTGTGCGTTGGGATAGTGTGTGTGGTTTTGATTTCCTCCAAAGAGAAGAAATCCAAATTTATCCCGTAGTTCATTTTTATTCTTGACTGCTCATCATCACCTGCTGCTCATTCCGTCTTTTGCAAGCTGTGGGTGGCCAGGCTGGGACAAAGCACAAGCCCTGTAGCACTTTCCCTTCTCTGTCTCTAGTGTGCCCTTGTAAGAGCCCTAGAGAGGGCAGATCGCTGTGTGAGCACACAGCAGTGACTGGGAACATCTGTTCAAGCCATAGATTAAGCAGAGGTAGTAATTCTTGCAAAGCTGCTGAAGGTTTGAGAGAATGGGAGTGATAGATGAAGACCTTGTCCAGGTGATGGACTGTGTGCGGTGGCCTGCTTTGGGGTGTCCTGCTGCCTGGTGACGCTGCCCCAGGCAGAGAGACACAGCAGCAGCAGACAGGGCTGGCAGCGTTCCCTTGTGGGGCAGCTCTCTCGGCTCTCTTTGCAGACCTGTCAGTGGGAAAGGGGAGGAGGGAAACGGAACCAGTGTCTGCCCCAGTTGCCTGCTAGCACTGCCAAGGGCAGAAGCGTCACAGATGCTGCTGGTCGAGGGCATCTGCTTTGGAAGGGCACAGAGATCCTGTGCGGGAAGTCAGCATCCCCTGAGCCCGTCTGGAAGGCTTGGCTGGAGGAAATGAGGTTAGCAGAAGCAGAAGTTTCTACAACATGCCTACCAAGTGGCGGCTCAAGTTGGCCCAGGATGCTGGAAACCACTTTTTAGCCTGGGCACTTCTCCATCTACACCCAATCTGTGCAGCAACCAGCCATGCTAAAGAGTGGGGATGTTACTCTCCCTGGGCCTGTCTTACAGAAGGCAAAGCAACATATGGAAGCTGATGGCTCAACCTGACTGCAAAAGGTATCTACAGAGAGAGAGGAAAGGCAGGGCCCACAGCTTTAAAGATAAAGGGTGCGTAGGTGCCATTTCCTCAGCAGCTGAAGCTCTCGCAGTATCAGATCTATCTGCGGTTTCAGTCTTTAATAGCACTTCTGCTAAGGGGGCAGTGGGGGAAAACTTGTTCTCTAGAATAAACTTTCAGGGGAGATCAGATTTGGGACCAGAATGTGTATTTCTGGTCTAGTTCATGTTTTCTTAGGAAATACTGTTGTGTTTGGTTTCTTTCAGATTTCTTTTTTTTTTTAATCCATGAGTTTTCTGCTTTGAATTATGATGGCAGTGCATTCCTCATATATCCCTGAGGTTTTTATTTTTTAATTTTCATCACTCTCTCTTCTTTCCTGCCTATTGTTTTATTTATATCCCCTCTCCTATTTTATGTCCCCTCCTTCTTCTCTCAGAAGAGAAGCACTGGAATTTTTCACTGTTGAACTCAAGCATTATTTCTGCTACACCGTCTTTTTTTTTTTTTTTTTTTTTTTTAATACCCTGGTAGTTGCTTAGTCCCAGATTTCTAGACATCTGTCTCATTTGCAGTACCTACATTTGATGCTCTTTAGACTCAGCTTCCTAACGTAGAAAGTTTTCTGCAGGCAGAAACCCATGGGAAGTATGGGCACTTAGCACTTATGAAAATCAAGTACCTCATGTCTCAAGGTGGACAGACAGAAATTGAAGTGCTTTTAAGCCTGGAGAAGTTTTTGGTAAATGTTTCCTCCCTCCCTAGCTGTCTTTTTATGATTTTCAAGACTGGGGGAATTCTGCTATGGAAGGTAGCTGTGAACACAGTGAATAGGTGGTCATTTTTTGTACTCTTGGCAATTCAGAAAGACAATCCACATCATAAAAATTACGTGTGTGTGTGTACTTGATATTAAACAAATTTGATAGCTCCGAGATTGCTTATTTCTTCCAGAGGTGCAACGATGAATTGAACCAAAGCAGTTTGCAGCCTGGCGTGTTTCAGCTCAAGGCTGCTAATGACGCATCCTGGAAACACAGAGCATCAGCAACTCCTTTGTACTTTGCTAATATTTTTCCTGCAGTAACATGAGAGCAATTACAGCTTGGAAGGATGGGAGCTGGAAGGCTGGAGGAGATGAAAAAAAATCG